>DWGO01000239.1:0-13809 GCA_018247635.1 Eurytides dolicaon deicoon
ATGCGATGGATGGGCATGTAAAAATCAGTCTCAGGTACTCGTGATCATCTAGCGGTGACTTGGAGTAGCCATTACTAAGGAGTTTACTAAGTGGTAGGACTCTTTTGCAGAGTCCAGCTGGGGTGGTAACACTACTTTGCCAGTTATTTAACCACCAAACTGTAGTGCATAAGCACAGATATGTTCCGGTTTGAAGGGCAATTGTGGCAGCGTAAGATAGGATAATATGTTAATATATAATAAATAAATCTATAAGCGTAACATAGCATAACAAGGCAAAAAGATAGACCATCTTATATCTCTGGGTGACGGGTGCAGAACAAAGCCAAGCACGCTCTGTGTGGTACCGTGTTGTTGTGGGCAGGCGTGACGCTTACCATCAAGCGCACGATTTGCTCGTCTCCTCAACAAAAAGAATAATTTCCGAGGATAGTAGGTGTCCGGCAGGCCATATATAACTCCATCCAAAACAGTATGGAGAAGTGCGTACTGTACCGACCCCATATGCTTTGGAAAAGGGGGGAAGGTCATAGAACAACTTAGCAAAGTTTTATTACAATTTAATGAATGGTGTAGAAAGCCATAAGCACGCACCGGTGCGTTCCGTAGGAGATCCCGGAGCGCCTCCGCTCTGAGGTTTACCCCCGAGGGGGTTTTAGTGGGTAAAAACCCCACAGAACCTTGTCTTCAACCCACGAAGGCAAGGTGGGGTGGGTTATCTTTAGAAGATTTTCCCCTCGTTAAGAAAAATTGGAACAAATTTTAACATTTCTTTTGAAAAACCAATTATTTCGTAAAATTTCCGGTAACGGTAAGAATAGATTCTTGTGATAGGCCGTTTCATATTAAAAATATATACAGGTATGCAATGATATAAGTTCAATTGACATTTGATTAGTCATTCTTATGTTTTTAGATATAAAACATACAGACACCATATCAAATTTTATAATTCGTATTATATGTAAATGTATTGGTTTTATTTCGTTATATATAAATATTATATAATAGGCGTATAGTAAGAAAGTCTTTAATTATGAAATTGTCGTCCTACAATACTGGTCATATGAAATGTAATTCATATATAATTGGCAAAGAATTTCAAATTTTACTTTGAAAAATCTTGACATTTTTTTTTCAATTTTAAGAAGTTTAGTCAATAGTTTATACATTAGTCATTTGTTTACATTCCCTCCGAACATTTTGATCGGTATGGGCACGTTAAATATACGTGTAATTATGGAAAATGACTTTCATCGCGACAGCAATGCGGGGCAAACGACACGCAATATTAACAACGTATTTCGATTGAACACTACAAAGGAAGGCCTCACCCATTATTGCTTTTCACGCTTGCAATGCGGAAATTTTGCTCTGCAAAATGGACGCCGTGGTTGCCCGAAAGTTTATGTTAGTAGGCGAGGTATTAAAAGCGATAATGGAACCTCACAATAACCAATCTCTAACTGAGTTAACAGCAGCTTTAAGCGTTAGTATAAAGACTGACTATTTTCGTAAGTGGTAGGACTCTTGCTGAGTCCGACTGGGGCGGTACCACTGCATTGCCAAATATTCTGCCGCCAAGCAGTAGTGTGTAAGCACCACTGTGTTGTTTGTTGAAATTACAGGGCAAACAGACAGACCATCTAATATCTCTGGGTGACGAGCGCAGCACAGAGCCAAGCACGCTCTGTGTGGTACTGTGTTGTCAGGGGCTGGCGTGACGCTTACCATCAAGCGCACGACTATAAGCGCTACAATATATTATATTACAATATATAGATATCCTGCATACAAGTCAATCAACTTCATTCCACACATTTTGGTCTGACAAATTCTTATACCATGTACTAGGGTTTATCCAACAATATATATATTTTTGAAACTGTTCAAATGGCAGGTCCAAAAGTCAGAGATTTAAGGAGTGATATCTCTATGCTCAGTTACGCTGGCAAGATTGACTTTCAAACTGGAACATGGTAGTACTTACACAATATTGCGTGGCGGTAGAATAACAGGCAATTTTTGTGTATGAAAATGTTTGTAAGCGACACTCCTGCCCATAACAACACAATGCCATTTAGAGCCTGCTTGGCTCTGCGCTGTATTGGTCACCCAGAGGTTTAAGATGTTCCATCTCGATGCCCAGTAATTACGCTGCCATCATTACCCTTCAATCCGGAACACAGTCTCAAACTTACACTCTCCAGTTTGGCGGTTAAATAACTGGCAATGCAGTGGTACCATCCCATTCGGACTCTGTATAAGAGTCCTACCGTTTACAAATCAACAGTCGTCGATTATTCCAGGTCAAAGATCACAAATTCGGTCTTTCACGATAATCTCGATTTCTAACGCTCCAATGATATTAACATTACAACGTAGATTCTCCGTACTGATAACACTGCTTAGTTAAACTCACTCTTGAAATTTAATAATGGGAATTGAAATATGAAATAATACCCATAAAAACCGTAAATAGTTTCATTTTCAAAATGGTGATCCAAAAATGCTTGTAATAGCCTACTTCATTAAACTTGTGATCACTTAGATTTTTTTGTGTCACTTATATATTTGATATTGGTATCATATAAACGTAAACATTGAGCGATCTGTCTCGTTGCCTTATATTTACGGTGGCATCATTGCATTTCAAACCGGAACACAGTGGAGCTTACACATTACTGCTTGGCGGCAGAATATCGTTCAATACAGTGATACTACGAGTCCTATCGCTTATAAGACGTTACTGTTGTGTAACAGTGGATCAGGTGAGTGGGGTAGCGTACCCCTCGGGTGGAGTGCTGCGAGACGCTGCCGTCTGGTGGCGTCGAGCAGCACGTCGCGCAGCAGAGCAGCAAGTTCGGGGGTGGAGAGACGGGCGAGCTTCTGACGGCCTTGATTGCGCGGCGCAGACAATGCAGGGTTCACCGGCAGGAAGGCCACGCCACACCGCTCCAAACCACTGGCCTGCGTCTGCCAGACTGACATAGAGACTTTATTAGTGATAATGCCGTCGATACACTCTAAATGGTCTGGTAATGATCCTTTTTTTTGTCGAGGGGGAAATATTCAAAAAGGGGGGAAGATAAGGTTATGTGGGATTCTTACCCACTAAAACTCCCCTGTGGCCACCCCCAGTGTCGTAGGATGGACTCCGGGAAATCCTATGGAACACACCGGTGTCCCTAGACCAGTGGATCTAACCAAATTACAATTCGAAATACCTCGAAATGTTACGTGACACGCTGTGTCATGCAATTTTCATACATTTCGGACTTTTGTACTAGCGATATCGTTAATGGAATTGTACTTTGTCTAGGCCTGTTGGATTGACTTTTTTTTGGAGATAAGCGACGAGACGGGTAAGTCTTGTGTCTGATGGTAAGCATAACGCTCGTCCATAACAAAATATTACTACAAAGATCGTGATCTGCACTACGATCGTAACGCAAAAATATAAGATCTATCATTTTGCCTCTAGCAACTGTATAATCTCTGATAAATGTATTTTTTTACTCACTCGCTTCTGTCTCCCGGCGATCAATTTCATCATAGATGTCCATCACCAGCTCCTCGAACAGGTGGTTCGGCAACTGAAGTTCAACCCAAATAATTAATGAGGGTATGAGAATTTTAGTTTAGGTGTACTTTGCGTGCGTGGTTACATATTTATGTAAATCTTTGCCACTCACAGATAATATTTCCTAATGCAGGAGGCTTGACATATTTCGATGCCTAATTATTATGTTGGCAATATTGCTCTTTAAACTGGAACACAGAAGTACACATTACTGTACTTATTAGTAATAGAATAACTGGCAATATCCACAGAATTTTACCAGGCGGACTCTGCACAATTAATGATTTAAACCCACCATCATAAAGGCCCTTCATCCTTAGGTCACTGAAGTATTTGGCTTCTATATTTTTTTTTCAGACAAAGTAACGAGCCGAGCAAGTCGTGCGACTGACGTGCGCTTCACGGCTGGCCGTAACAACACAGTACTACACAGAGCGTGCTTGGCTCTGTGCTGCTCGTCACCCTGATACCATATAAGATGGTCTATTTTTTGCTCTATAATTTTACACTGGCACATTGCCTTTCAAACCTAAACAGTAGTTCTTACCCACGACTGCAACTTTGTGGTACCATCCTAATTGGACTCAGAGTCCTACCACTTATTTAAGTCTTCTATATTCCTTACAGTTATTACACTGACCAGTTGCAGTTTCCCGCGTGCCGCTTTAGCCACATCCGTCATCTCGTGGGTGTCGTGGGCTCGAGGTACCAGGTAATGGCGCCCGGCGGAATGCAATGGCCTCTCGCCCGTCAAAAACACTATCATCCGATCCGTTGCCTCGTATACCAGCTCCGTGACGCGTTCCGCCAACTCGACGTGGCCCCCTTGCCTGAGGAACAATTACAAACTGTATTAATAAACTGGCACTACTGTCCACTTTAATCAAAAAGAGATGTATGTAAACCAATTGTGAATAAAAAAAAAATTTAGATTTTTTTACTATAAAAAAACTAAATTAACTGTATATATACAACTACAAACAACGCGAAACTAAAGAATTGAGTGATTTACAGTGCGACGATCCCGATTACATAGTTTTTTTTTTACGAGATAAAGTGACGAGCAAGTCGTGCGCCTGATGGTAAGTGTCACGCCTGCCCATAACGAAACAGTACCACACGTGGTATGCTTGTCTCTGTACTGCGCTCCTCACCCAAAGATATTAAATGGTCTATCTCTTTGCCCTGTAATTTCGCTGGCATCATTGCCCTTCAAACCGAGACACAGTAACCGGCAAAATATCTGGCAATGCAGTGGTACCACCCCTGTCGGACTGCAAGAGTCCTACCACTTAGAATTGGTTATTTCTTTATAGATTAAAAAAAATAAAATTGATGCCATTTGATAGTTTTTGGGTACATAAGTTAAACACTGATTGAATTCACGCAGCACATGTCACTCAAGAATGTTAGATGGTCTATCAATTTGCCCAATTGTTACGCTGGCGTTATTATTCTAACACAGTAATGCTCTAACTCAATAAAAAACAAAAACCTGAAGTCATTGTCACTTAATTCAGAGCCACAAACTATGATTTGTATCGCATGGGCCCCTCACCACTAAACCATGGAGATAGTTCAGCTAAGAATAACTTTGTAAAAGGGTTAATTTATTGTCACAGTACTTTGAAATATATAAAGATTATGTTAACATTTGAAATATATTAAGATTATGATATAGAAAGATGATGTTGTAAACTGTTATTAATAAATAGGAATTGAAATTACCTAAGCTGAATTGCAAATAACAGTTACGAGTTCTTGTTTTGTAAAAGGGATTCACAATATACCTTGCACAGTCAGCAGGTGTATTTCCTGCACTGTCCCTTGTATTAGGGTCAGCCCCCCATGCCACTAAGAGTTCTGCCTGGGCGGGCTGGCCAGCTCGACAAGCTACATGCAGACAGGCAGTGCCCTTCTCCTGAAACATAGAAAACAATTTGAGATTGACACTTTCTATAACTTAGGGTTTTATTTGCAGACTTGAATCTAGGGTTTCACTTTCAAAACTTTAGTATTCCTTATTTACATGAGCATTGTATTGATAATAATTATTGCATTTATTATGTGTGTATATATCTATTTAGACATAGGATGCATAATAGAAACATGCATAAAAAATGTAATATGGGGAGAAGACCTTTCCTCAAATATATTTGATGGCTGAATACATTAGAATGGACGTAGAAGGAGAAGCCTAGACATAATATCAATTTACAATATCATTAACATTATCACATATCAATTTTAAATGTTAAATAAGATACATTGTTCATCACAATATTTTAATTATATGGTCTGTTCAAAGAAAAAAAGCAGTAATTTAATGTAAAACAGTAAAGAGCTTTAAAATCCATAAAACTGTTTTGTATATACGCATACAATAAACATATGTTTAAATAGAAACATTGTCATATATTACAAAAAAAAGTCATGGGTAAGATCTTAATGAACAGTTGTCCCAATGTTTATCACTAATAAACTGACCTAAGTTAGCCATCAGTAAAAGAATGTTTAATAAAAATTTAATTTAATTATTGACAAAATGCAAATCTTTTGTGTAAAACTCACCTGATTATAGTAATTAGGATCAGCCCCTTGTGCTAGTAATCTCATTGCAGTGTCTAATGAAGAACTGCGAACAGCACTGTGTAATTGTCTCCCCAACTCACTGGGTGGCTCATCACGACGGGCTCTTAATACATAAGCCAGACGTAAATGTTTGGCTAGTATGAATTCCGACTTTATAGGGCTGAAATGAAATTTTAATAGCTTAATTAATTCTTTATAAAAGTATTTTTTTGTAAAAACATGATGGAATTAACAAATACAATGAGATTTTGAAATACTTTAGAAAATAATACCAGATAATCATGTATATCAATAATGAAAATAATAATTATTTAATACCATACCCATTTAAGTTGATATCACTTTAAAATATAGACAGAAAAACTAGTTATTTCTGAAACAAATTACTCATCCTGATGATATAAGACAGAAAATTTATCTTATGTTTACATATCCAAGTACAATCTTATCATGATGGCAAATGAGAACTTATCTCGAGCAAAATAATATGGTTTCAAATTTACTATAAAATAAAATATAAAATACCACATTTAATGTTAAATAATAATTTTATCCTTATTTTATAAATAACAATACATATTTAAATTGTATTTAATGAGATGCAGATGTGAAAGTACTACTAAATTCTGAATATTATTTGAACATAATTTTATAAATAAAAATATTTTTATATCTTACTGAAGTGGATCTTTAGGTTGTGGTTTTTTCCGTAAATGCTTAGGAGCAGAAGTGTCCAATAATGAATGCTCCCATATGCTGTTCACATTTTGTGCTGTGAGTGACTGCACCATCTATAATAATTGGCATGATGTTATATGACACAATGTTTATATCAGTAACATTTTGTAAAATAATGAACAATAGTCTTTAAACACATACCGCTAAGAGCGAAGGCGGCCAAGTACCTTGTCGCAAAGATTTAACATGAGAGATATGTCGCCCCATACTTCTGTGTACACTACAGCACTCGGCGCACAGCAACAAACCGCGATTAATTGACGCCCAAGTCGGATCTGGAACCACAAGGTCATACCAAGCGCTATTAATTAATACAGGATTAATTTCTAAGCTTAAACGAAACTAGAACATTGCCTGACCCGATGCTCCGCAATCCGAACAAACTTCAACTGTTGAGCGGTGTTTAGACCGCGATATCATTTTTATTATATGATTTTATAACACTGTAACAACGGTTTATCTAAAATAACTAGTTCTAAGTGCATAATTAGCTTCGATACAAAAATAAAACATTTTACTCAATGATAGCTGTCAATCAAAACACTTTTCACAGACTTTCAAAGAAACTCAAACTAAAATTAGTAAAATGTATGCTAAGTGTAGGCAACTACATCCTTTACAAGATGAGTTTCGATAAAAAATTGGAAATAAACAATTTATATATCCTAGAAAATTATGAAATAATAAAATAAATATATTTTAAAAATTGTTTCCTCTAATATTTTTAAACAAAACTTTTTGAAATGGGCAGTACAAACGAGCGTTTTCATACACACTAAAAAAAATTGTATTTTAAAATTTAGAAAAATAAATTGGCATTTACATTAGTTACATCGACTTTTTATTGAGTTATGTTTCTTATGGATATTAATTAGTTCATATCATGCAAATTCATTGACCCTTGAGAACCGGTCTTCCACAAAGATAGCTACTCTCAGCGATTTTCTTGTCATATTCGATCCTACATCCGAGGGGCAGCGACATGGGTTGCGTTATCGTATTGTCGCCGTTTACCATTGCTTTATTCTAGCAAATTTACAAATACACAATAAATTTGACTCATCTACGATAACGCTTTTTACTCGAATGATCGCAGCAGAGCCCAGATTCGCATCCGCCTCTAATTGATATAAACCTCGAAAAAGCTAGGTAATTTATTTTAATAAGTTATTCACTAAATCATTCCATTTGAATCGAAATTCAAACATCTAGGTGCCACCTTAGACAACCTTCTAGCATTCACTTTTGGATTTTACTCAGCAACTAATCGGGATCCGATCTATGATTTCAAAGCGCCATAAGCATATTAAGCTGTTCTGATTATGATTAATTTGCACTTTAAAATAATGATAAAAAATATTACGAATTATAAAACCCACACCTTCTTAAGGGCACGCAAACAGAAACATTACCAGTGCTTCTTCCACAAAAAATATAATTACTCCGTTATTCGGCTACACGGCGGAAGTTAAGGTGTTATCTTCATCCGACTTTAGTGCACTGCCAATCGCCTCGGTAATTTGTTCCGTACGTGGAGAATAGTTGTTAACCCGGATAAAAGCGTAGCAATACATTTCTCCCCGGCTAACGTCCCTCCTAAATCCACCTTTCGCCACCCGAGCTCACCAAAGCAGACAACTGGGTCACCTTGCCTTTACGGTCAACCGATTCCTTGAAAGCAGGAAGACCCCGACGTCCCTTTCGATGCAAAATCTTATTCTCTCCACATGTTAAAAATGTTAGGATTAGGGTCGTATGCGTATCCGCCCGTCTTCACTTACTAATCGGTTCTTTGAAGAAAATGTCTTTAAGACACATGCTCCTGCTTAATAAAGCTTGTGTCCGTCCAATAATGACGTACGCCTGTCCCGCGTTCGTACACGTCTATTTGGGTACCTTGAATAAACTTCAGGTAATACAAAATAAATTCATTCCCTCGGCAACCGGTGTAGAGTGGGATCAGCGGAACGTCGATCTACACAGCGACTGCAGACTCCCAACTATTCGCAGATTCTTCCGAAACTCTTCCAAACGGTTCTCCGAACGAACCGAGCCCCGAGCCAATCCTCTGGTGGTGGGAAATTACGACCAACACGAGTCGGTAGGGACGAGGAACGAGCTTCGGAACCCACCATCGGGGGTCCGTCGGCACACTCTACACACATAAGTAGGGACAACATTAATATTACAAACAAGGTGGGGAGAATTCGTACATTGTTCGCACTCACTGCGTACATTCGTTTCACCCAGGTTCCGGGGCGGTTCTCACCGCCCCTGACTAACGATTTACATAACTTAGTCGGCAGCCGTCGCGGGTAACCTTGCATGACTCCGCAAGACGTGGGGTCTATTCAACTCGTGGAAATTTAGCGTTTCCTCGAGTGCAGTAATCAGATAAAACTTTACAAAGCTACGCTAAAAGCGACGACGTTAGTTTATTCAAGATACAAGATAAGAGCTGTAAAAGCTACCGGGCTAACATCGTTTTACCATACACCATTATCAATTTCAATAGCAGACAATTAAAAAAAACTTTGCACGTTTTATTGTATAATTAATTAAGTTCTTTGTATAATTCTAAATCATTTTTAATCGAATCAAAATTAGAATGTTTGTAACATTAATTAGTGAAATAAATTCCGTAAATTTGAAAATTATTAATATTGAAATCGCAAATGGTAACATTACTTGATTGAAAGATAAAAAGTTTAGGACACGTCGTATGTTGTAGTGGTTATATATTTTTAGTTAAAATGAAGTTTTCTCTAATTTTAGGATTAACTGTATGTTTTTCCATAGCACTAGCTGAACAAGAGACTTTAGTTTTAGTCGATAGTTTAAATATACGAGAGACACATTCACAATTTTTCAAGTCTTTGCAAGGTATAATGTGCTGTCATTGATTATTTGCCGGCGTTCGGCATTCTGTAAACGATATAAAAGTTAAGAATGAACTTCAAGGTAACAATCTAAAAATTTACTTAAGAAGGTACGCTTTTATTTTGTAGACCGCGGTTACAGCCTCTCCTTTAAGTTGGCTGATGACGCTAATCTAGTACTCTCGAAGTATGGCGAATACCTTTACAAGAATCTTGTAATTTTTGCACCGTCCGTGGTGGAATTCGGTGGACAAATTGATACGGAGATCATAACAAAGTTCATCGATGATGGCGGCAATGTTTTGGTGGCTGGTAATGCTGCGTCCGGTGACGTATACAGGGAGATAGCTACTGAGTGTGGATTTGAGGTACTTGTCGATTTTTTATGATAAACCCTTATTAAGGAATAAAAGTTTACATCTAATACTAACTAATTTACGTTAATTTCAAGATACTACTGATATCAACCATGATATTTAAATAAACTTATCCCAAATCTCACTGAGCCCATCACTGTAAATCAAGTTTTTACTATTACAACATATGCAAAAATATTAAAAAAAAACATTAGGACTAAGATAAGAATAAGAAATTATAAATTTGGTAAACAAAACTTATTTCTAATGTAGTTCAATTTTTAGGCTAATCAGTATATATAGGAAATTATCTTAATATTATATTGAAATACTAATTTAAACTTGTGACCTGAGCAATGTGACAAAAGATTTATAAGAACATTGTCCACTATAATTATCTTGTTTTTATTAAATCTATAATTTGTATTTAATTGTTATTTAACTATAGTATAGTTTTAACAAAGGATTTAATCTAATTGTAATAAAAAAATATTTTTTTATAGATGGATGAAGAATCTGCAGCTGTTATAGATCACTTTAATTATGACATGTTAGATGATGGTGACCACACTAAGATTGTGGTCCCTCCAAAGAATCTGATTAATGCACCTACTATTGTTGGCATGCATAATACTCAGCCAATATTGTTTGAAGGTACAGGACTTATTTTGGACAAGGAAAATAGTTTGGTGCTACCAATTCTGACAGCTGATAGTACAGCTTACAGCTATAATCCTAAGAGTCAGGTAAATTTTTAGAAGTTAATGCATTTTATTATAAAATTCAATTTTCCAGTACAAGTTCCAGGAAACCAAACAATTTTATGACAAATAAAAGTCTGAATATCATATACTTAATCATTTTTATTGCATTCTCTTTATTATTTCAACTAAATAAGGACACATTTTTCAAACCTCTTGAGTCTCCCATGGTTCAGTATAATCTTGAAAATTATAATTTTATTTGTGTGTTAGGTGAAGGAGTATCCTCATGCTGTTGGTAAGAAAACAGTTCTGATTGCTGCTCTGCAGGCAAGGAATAATGCAAGGATTGTCTTCAGTGGATCATTGTTCTTCTTCTCTGATGAAGCTTTTAATTCTCCAGTGGCTAAAGTTCATGTAAGTAACTAAAACAAAGAGTCTGT
This sequence comes from Eurytides dolicaon deicoon, assembly GCA_018247635.1. Classification (NCBI taxonomy): domain Eukaryota; kingdom Metazoa; phylum Arthropoda; class Insecta; order Lepidoptera; family Papilionidae; genus Eurytides; species Eurytides dolicaon. The sequence goes on from DWGO01000239.1 coordinate 11,293, forward strand.
TAAAAAAAAGCTGTCTCCATGGCCTATTCGTATAGGCCTATGCTTACAAATCAGTTTTGGATTTCATTCATATGAAGGCCAATGTAAAATAATAAGGCCAAGGCCAAATAATTGGGTGTATAGAGCCAAAGATAGGGCTTAGTGGCACGCCTTGGGAGAGACCTACGTCCAGCAGTGGACTGCTATAGGTTGAAGAGAGAGAGAAGGCTAATGTTTTGTGTTATTGTTCCACAGTTGAGTTAGGACATTATAGGCTGATAACCTGATTGCCAATTGGCCATAGGATAGGCATCTAAAAAGTCAGTAACAGCTACTTTTCAACACAATTTTGAGGGGGTTGAGAGTTGAGTTTGTTTCAAAAGAATAATTCATAAGGAGGGTTTTGGCATCGGCAGGTGCCCAGCCAAAAGGCTTCAGACAAAATCATTATAGTGTGCAAATACATAGAAGAGAAGTATGCAATAAGTTGACCCAAAATAAAAAGAAAAAGAGCAGGAAGATGATGAAAAGTTGCACAAAACAACAAACTTCAAAAGCTTTCTTACCTAAAGAAAAAGCAATGTTGGAAATTTAAAAAAAAATGGCTAAATCTCTTTAAATAAAAAGGATTGTTACAATATTAATAAAGAACACATATAGGATCAGGATGTCTGGAAATTACTTTTGCTCTGATTTTCAAGTCTCTTGGCTGATGGAATGTTTCTGTAAAAAAAAAAATAGTCTGTAGATTGTCACAATAATTTTATAAACTGGTCATAGGTTTTGATACTCAAAAATACTTGAATAAAAATATTTTTACTCTGACCTATATCTTAATTTTATTTATCAATATAGTGTAAAATGTATATGATTTTCAAGTATTGTGTTTTCATATATTGTTATTAAGACTGAATACTAAACATTTTTATGGAACAAATTTTTAACAACTATATTGCAGGGTGATAAGATAAAATCAGATCTGTCGGGCAATAAAGCTCTTGCAGTTCATCTCAGTGAATGGGCTTTTGGGGAGCGTGGTCAACTACGTGTTAGACGAGTACATCACCATAGAGAGGGAGAAAAGGAGTCATCCAATACATACACAATTACCGACACTGTTGTAAGTACACAGTATGATGATTCATATTGATAGAATGCAATATTTAAATTTTAAGTAAGAAATTTCGGATTGCCTTGTATATATTTTAATATCTCATACAAAAGTATTAAAAATTCTGCATGATTTTTAAAAAAGAAAATATGTTTGAAATCAATAAAACTATTTGTGAATTGAGTTGTGGTACTTAAAACTTTATAAAACCATAGCATTTGCACAATTTTTTTCAGGTTTACAGAATTGAGATAGAAGAGCTCAAAAATGGTAAATGGCAACCTTTTGAGGCAAATGATGTACAGCTAGAGTTTGTTCGCATTGATCCCTTTATCCGCACAACTCTTAAGAATAAAGCTAATGGTGTCTATGAAGGTATTTTCAAGGTTCCTGATGTGTGGGGAGTTTACCAATTTAAAGTGGATTATGACAGAACTGGTTACACAAGACTGTATCATACAACACAGGTAAATATTTAATATGTAAATCAGATTATTCTAAAATGTGGCTTGACCTGATACATACTGGTTAGCAGAAATATTGAATATTAATCATATTTTTCTTATTTTTATCTATATTAGTTTTCTTGAATATTTATTAATAGATACATATTGTTACAGGTCTCAGTGCGTCCATTGCAGCACACACAGTATGAGCGTTTTATTCCAAGTGCTTATCCATACTATGTTAGTGCTTTCTCCATGATGATTGGAGTGTTTCTATTCTCTTTTGTTTTCCTTTATTACAAGGAGGACACTCCTAAATCTAAGAGTGAATAAAGGGCTAGCTTATTGTTATGTAATAGATTTATTTCATTTTCTGTGTAATGTTAGTTGAAGAATTTTTGTATGAATGTGGATCAATACATTTTATTTGTATTTCATATTTTTGTTTCATTATCCAAACTATTTTATAACTAAATTGTGCCCTGGGTTTTTCGTAATGTAGATTCGATTTTTTGGTTTTACGAATTTTCTGCTTGTAATGCTAAAAATCCTATCTATACTGAAGCACAAACTAATAAACACATTCGCTTTAATAAAGTTGTGATTATTAAGTATTGGTTTTATCTTACTAAAGTTAACACAAAAACAAACAAATGCCTAAAATTAGTAATGGAAATTTGTATTTAATTTCTTAACTGGTGCTCAGTTTCGCTGTTTGGTGCCTTTTTATAATATATATGCGCAAAAAAAATCATCAAATCTTGCTTCGGTGTAGTAAACGTAGTGTTTATATGATTTTCGGCTTTGGCCGCATTGGGTTAGGCTGGGTTAGGCGGTAATGAATGACACAAATTGATGAATTTTATTCATGCGCCACCTATCGTATGTTTATGTCACTAGATTAGAAGCTTTCACGCAAACACAAAAATTAACATTTTAGAAATATGATTGTAGATATTAAACTATCAATATTTTTATGTG
>DWGO01000240.1:0-13801 GCA_018247635.1 Eurytides dolicaon deicoon
TTATATCTCTGTGTGAGGAGCGCAGCACAGAGCCAAGCGCACTCTGCTGTACTGTGTTGTTATGAGCAGGCGTGACGCTTACCATCAGGCGCACGACTTACTCGTCTCGTCACTTTATCTCTTTAAAAAAAGTTCAATTAAAGTTTTTAATTAAAAAAATTCATTTTAATTAAAAATATTCGATCATAACGTTAAACAGATGTTTCCTTTTTGGTTTCGTTCAACTACACTGTTATAATTCTTCAATGAACATTTTTATTTTGAAACGTAATACATTAAACACATGTTCTATATAAAATCCTCCCTTCTTCCGCGTTATAAATGCAATTTTTATGTAGAACGGACGCGCGTACATTTAATTTCGGTATAATCAGTTTAAACAGGTATCTTGTTACGTACCGGATGCTTTATAATGGAACTGACGTACGTACCAATGTCAGATAAAACAATCCGCGCTATTCCGTCTTCACTTTACATTTAATAGTTCGGGAAGTTGAAAAAAAAATTAACGGCTTTCGTTACAGTGGAACGCATTTAAATGTAACCACCAGCGGGGGCAATTAACGAGTTAATTTTTACTGCATTCCCATACCGTTTACGTTAAAAGCTAAGAGGTCTGGTCCGATACTTAAAGCGGTTATAACCGTTTATAGAAATGCGTTAGTCATATATTTTTCGCTTCAATAAGTTCAGTATAAACAAAACTTTCTGTTAACTGAATAAATAACTTAGACGGGAATGTGTAATCTCTATTTTTATATATGAAAATATTTAAGATTACGTAAAGAAAATGATATTCATACAAACATTTTTTGAATCTAACTACTAGGTGCTTGCTATAAATGGGTGGCTGAATCATTGACTTAAACCTGAGATCCGTCTACTTATCGTATAGACAAGCCAAAAATATATTATAATCACACGAAAACACTTCCCTGTGGTTGCTGCCTTAAAATGTGTATTAGTTATTATATAATTTAATTGTACGTAAAATATGTGGAGTGAACACATTGAATAAATTAAATTGCTGAGCCTTAATAAATTAAGGTGATGTGATAGTAAACCAAATGTCTTTTAAATATTATTGCGAATAAATGCATGTTGGAAAATGATTATGGAAGAAAATACCTACCCTAGATATACATATTTATAAACAAATTAAAAAAAATCTATTTTTATTTTATGTTTGAAGTTTAACACCGATTCAATTGAGTTATAAAACACGTTTTTTTATGGACTAGGAGGCAAACGAGCAAGCGGCTCACCTGATGGTAAGCGATCATCGCCGCCCATGGATATTGGCAACATCAAAGGACTTGCAAATGCGTTGCCGGCCTTTTAAGTGGGAATGGGCTCTCTTCTTGAAGGCTCCTAAGTCGTATCGGTATGGAAATACCGCTGGCGACAACTTATTCCAAACGTGAGTTTGAGGCAGGAAAGCGAGGCAGGAAATGCCGTGAGAAGCGCACAGTGGTGGAACGCCAGCCATCAAGGTGGAAGCGATGGTATCTGGCGGTATGTCGCGTTGTATGGTGGCGAAATTTAGCAGCAGGTATTAATCCGAACAAAATTTCTCTAAACACTCCCCATGGTACACTCTGAACAATACACAGAGAGATGAAACGTCTCTGCGTAGGGCCAAGGGATGAAGCAATCGTCAAACGTTTAATGAAATTTATAAATAACAGACGTTTGAAACCTCACAAATAAGCGTTCTATTTGTAAAATATAATAACTTCTGATTGAGCGTTGATGCCCGATGTTATATTTGCAAACGCCAACCATTTCAATCATGGTGACGTTATAGAACTGTTGTACGTAAGAAGTTGTATAAGGAACAATTATTATGTTATATGTAACATTAATACACTTTATACGTGAATATTTAAATAAAATAAAGCAGATTCCTCTATGAACCGTGATCTTCAAATGAGAACTCTTACCGTGTTCTCACGTGATTGAAAATTTTGAAGTCCAAAAACGTTTTTATTTTATTTTATTTTGTGTACGTTTCTTCATCTGTCATTTAAGCGACTATAATACTCCATATCAATCTACGGTTCCTTTTCAAAAGAGATAAGGGTAAACAGAACATCATATGTATAAATATTTTGTCTTGCAACAAAGATTTTCTTTATTATTTAAATTGATTTTTGAAAAATTATATCTATTTATTTTATCCTTTTCGTCTCCAGTTACTATGTTACGTAAAAGCACACCCATATGTTGTCTGAGTTTCTTTAATTTATAGTTTTTATTCCTTTAATGTAGTGCAAAATATCCAGTTTGAAATGTATAATTCACTACGTTGTGGTAATATTTTTAATTTATTTTTATAGTCTGTTCATTCCAAATTCAGTTTATTATTTATTATACATTACATTAATATTATTCTATATCTTAGATTACACTTCTATTAATTTTTGAATATAAGACATTTAATAGGTGTCGTAATGCTTGGCTTCGCGCCTCGTTTTCTCGTTACGGCTAAGTACACTCAGTAGTAATGAGTGCCAAGGCTAGGATCTAGGTTATAAATATGCTTCGACCAATTTGCGTGATGTTATTAAAAATAAACTGTTTATTAGTGGATAAAATGATGACTAGAAATTGTTAGACGATGATTTGGACTTGAAACATAAACTTCTATTGTAATTATTTTTCAAATTACAGTTTAAGGTACTAAAAAATTTACTGAGAAAAGGTGATGAAGCGTTTCAGCTGATATAAAGTGTTATTCCTGCTCATTAATGTCGACAAGATATTACAGGAGTGATGCCATTGAGAACGTGGGCCTTGCCGGATGATACGAAAAAATCTTGACACTCTTGGGTTAATCCATATTATAATGCCAATATTATTATCCAATGAGAAACAATCTGAGCTCTCATACTGTCTGTAAATTTTAATGCTATTGTTTAGTGTAAACATGATTAGACCGAGATTGGACATAGAACTTTACTTAATGTCGGTATTTAAAGGGTGGCAGCAGTTATTACGAAAGTTACTGTTATAACTTGTCAAGGATAAGGCTTTTAAAATATCTCAACGAAGTGGTTATTTCTTATTTAGTATAATGCTAGGTCTTTCTCGGAATGTCATTGAGTGGAGAGAGCTAAGCGGCATGCAAGCGACGTGTCTCAGGAGAGGCGGACGATAACTTATATGGCTAAGCTCGCAGACAAGTTACAAACTACCCGAGAGATGTGTCAATAAAAAGCAGCCGATTCAACTTTCTAAAGATATTAATTGTGTAGAAGTTAATTGAATCAAACGTGGCATATTTCTTGGTAGTGTTAAAAGTCGCTATAGCTAAATGTCGTTTTAAGCGGTTGTTACATAACCGTTTTTTTATCATAAACTAAATGGATGTGATCTTTATCATCCAAGTCGTTTGTTTTAAATTTGAATTTTAATCATCGATGATGAATTAAAGTTATATCATAAAAGCCAGTCTCTGACAACTTATGTGTATTTCTGGTCAAAATTTGACACATGTGAATTTTTTTGATGTCGTAATTTCTAATGTCGTCTAATGGCTACAAATAATTCTATATATCATCTGTCTTAAAATCTTTATTAAATCTTATCATAGACCTTTAAGTTGTACTTACTTGTTTCTCAATGAATCGTAAACTCATTATCCATAGCAATTCGGTTACATGGAGTTTAGTTTTTTAGGTTGTTGAATTACATAAAAAACTCGTATATATGTTAATAAAGAAGTCCTAAGATTAAAACCGTTGGAAACCACAGATAACATAATATTTCATTAGACAACGATTACTCTACTATAGACTTGTCCTAATTGAGCAAAATGCTAATAGCTCGTAGACTGTTAACAGTTGAACATTGAGTTATTTTTACCTCGATTCACAGTGCGACTACCAAATTTTAACTGTGCCACGAGAGAAATAAAGTTTCTCTAGTCGCAAAAAAAATCGGCTCACGCAACCAACCATTCAAGTGACGTGACTAGCCGTACCTTGGAAGACTTCCTCAACGGACATTGGAAAAAGCGTTCTCTCGAACGAAGCTATACATTCATCAAATGTATTTATACTTTTAGTTGCCATGCCAGATTTGTGTCTATCCCATCAAATAAAAGCCTTATTATCAAACTAGATAAGTGTATACAAGGATTAATATCTAGTAATACAGTGAGTAAGACCATTGATTATGTAATGTATAGGATTGCATTCGGAAAAAAAGCATATGCAAACTGTTATTCGACGAGACGAGCAAGTCGTACGCCTGTTAGTAAGCGTCACGCCAGCCCATAACAACACAACACCACACCAGAGAGATCGTGCATGGCTCTGATTTGAGATATGATTTTAATCTATTTTACGAATATGACTTGTCACCATTGTATTATACTGAACTAAACACTTGTTGCCTCAGAGAATAGATAACATAGTGTCATGATTTTGATGGCATGTTTAAACAACGTCTACTCAGTCATTTTTCTATTTCGCTTGCCCCGTTTTGTGGCGCCTAACAGTCGAATGCCCTCCGGCTTGTGTCCCAAATTCTAGTACATCGTTTTTATATTTCGAATTTCGGACCGTGTGTAAATTTAAGACTATATTTTCATTTTTCAACAATCGCTAATAGTCATTGTTTTGTTCCATTCATATACATTTTTTTTATGATATAAATGAGTGACGAGACTTGCAAGTCGCGCGCCTGATGGTACGCGTCACGCCTGCCCATAACACAGTACCACATAGAGCATGCTGCTTGGCTTTGCACTGCGCTCGTCACTTAGAGATATAAGATGATCTATCTCTTATCTTCGCTGGCATTATTGCCCTTCAAGCCGGAACACAGTAGTGCTTACACACTACTGCTTCTCGGCAGAATATCTGGCAATGCACTGGTACCGCCCCAGTCGGACTCTGCAAGAGTGCTCCCACTTCCAAAATACCAATATACTTATTTAATTCACTTTAAATCGGGGCTTTTTTTAATTTATGCAAAAACTTAGTGTAAAAATCCATTTACTTTGACGTGTGAGCAAATAATAAATGTGGTTAAAAAATCAATCAGGAAATTAATGGCGTACACTACGATATCTAATAGGACTAAAAATACAAGTGAAACCAATACTAAAGATCAGATTTCAGTTTCTTTTACTTGTAGATATCAAAGCATTACTGCTCAGTTCAGTAGGTAATTATTTACATTTTTTTACTGCAGTCCATACTTTAACGAATAAGCACTAGCAACACCAAGGTCAATTTAAAAATCCCCGACAAAGTTTTTGATTGTTAAACGAAGATAATTCTCAACTTCCTCGTTCATTACAATGATCCGTCATGCGTCAAGAATGACAAAATAATTGAAGAGATACTTCACAGGTTGGTAATGTATGAAACGACTTAAATTTTAACTCGTTTCTCGGTACATGCCAAATATCGCAATCTTTGGCCATAACGTCTTTTGTTTCTGCGCGACTTTCCCTAAACACAATGAACGAACTGTTGTCCGCTTGGAAAGTGTTCGCCTACTGCCTACATTATTGCTTCGGCATCGGCGAAAGTCACCTTTTTCCTTTGACAAATTCGTGTCATGCTGCTCCTTGTTCAATATTAGCACAGCACGAAAATACTTGGCCGCACTAGGCTGCCGCCCACGCTTTACTTTTACCCGTGATTTTAGTATAAATATTTACATCGGTGTGCGATAGTACAGCACGGCTGTGTTGGTTTTGTTTAGTAACATTGTTAATCTTTTAATGTTTTAGAATAATGTGTGGAACGCTAGAATGAATGTATGTTTGTACGTTTCTCAGCATTTGGAATGCATTCAAAACAAACAAAATGTTAAACAGGTGGGAAAACTTGAATTTCTAAAAGTTTAAAAGTTTGTAGCCGATGTAATTTACTGTTTCTTTGGTTTTCCTTTTATTTGTTTTAGTTTTTTTTATTCAACAACAACGAAATAACCGCCTTTTTAAAGATATCGATTACCTTCATTGCCCCTAAAAAGTATATGGTCTTATCGAGATCGGTCACATATGCGGGTATTTTGCAAGGCAGATAGGACCATCAAATGAATCAAGCGGCATTAAGATTACGACATCTTGTGAATTAAGAAATCGTGATAACTACTTGCTAAGTGTTCGGTGTGGGTTGAGAACAGCTTTATGTGGGTTGAAGAATCAAAAATGTATAATATCTAATAATGACAGGGGTGGCGACATTAAATCAAGTTGTGTGGTAGTTTTTTTTTAATGCGAAATGCTAATATTAATTTTGATATTCGTTTTCTATTTTTCTGTATGCTAATCGTGCTTGTATTGTAATATTTCTGATATTTGCTTAATAACCAAAATAGCTTCACACTTCATTAATTGGCCATGAAATCGTCGACTCCGAAATAATTGAGGTCGAATAAGTGAAAGCCGCATGTAAACCTACATTATTATTTTATTCTTCCTTGCATATATGATTTAATAATTTAACTCCCGTTTGCGTTTATACTTTGAAAAATATTTCAACCCACAATTTTATTTAAATTACCTCATGACTTCGTAGACTGTGCTTCATTAAGATAGAAGAAGCAGGCAAAATAATCTGTATTACAATCGTTATTTCTAGGTATTGTTTATTATCGTCAGGCAAAAATCTTAAGCATGTCAGCTGAGCTATACCTGTGTCTACAACATGGTGTTAGAAATAGGACGATTGTCTATTTATCTTAGGTTTCTCTGCGTGATAGTTTTTTCCAAAACAAGGCATAGTGTAATATTTGAAATTTATATTTCAGGATTTCATGTTGCAAAATCGTAGTAATCACGCGTTGAGAAAGTATCATAGGTTTCTCTCAGTCTTCGAAATTCATCGTTTTACATTATTTAAATCGTATAATCATACTTAGACCGTTACAAGCCGTTACATATTATTATAATTAGCAACTAAATACATATGTATGTATGTACGTATGTACATATATCTATTCTAAAACGGATTTTTTATTTTTAACAAAACTTTATTTTTGGATGTTCCTACCAACTAATGGTTAATTTTTGTTAGTGTAAATACTGTATTGTCACAAAATGCTAACGAATATCGTGTCGGTTGCTGGAACGAATGCATTGTTTTCGATCATCGGTCATCAGAGGGTTCAACGTTCCGTCGATTACTTCAATAAGGGCCATTCAATTCTCTGCGCCCGCATCCCGGGCGTGTCCTTTAATTACGGAAGGGACATTAAGTCTCAATCAATTGTTTGTTCTTCGGAAGTTCGCTGTTATATTAGCTTCATGGGCATAGGTATATGCTTTTATAATAAAATTCCACAAAATATTTTAGATTCTTTTCGGCCTGACATTGAGTTATTACACTCACAATTCAAAAATGTCACGATTCAAAAGTGCTTGTAATAGCCTACTTGAATAAAGAAATATTTGAATTTGAATAAAGAAATGTGATTCGTACTGGTCTATCAAAACCCTTGTTAGCATACAGTGTAAAGTTTCTAATAAATTCTTTGGACAATTAATCAATAATGGAATGCGTATCCTATTACAAGTACTAAGTAAGTAGCTGTTTTTATTGTCGTGCACCCATGCAGCCACATCACAAACTATTCCTGCAACACAATTTGACCATTTCAAAGCGATGCCAATTTCTATTGAAATGGACACCGCGCTGAGAGACGGGCATGCGGGTGAAGACCAGCGGAAGTATCTAAGATTCTTCTGCTTAAACTTATCTTATTCGTTTCATCTGGCAAGTGAAGTAGACGCGGCTTAATCTTTATAAAACATTTAGTTATTATTTAAATTATTGAGCCGCGACCGGTATTTTATTTGCCCGCGGCTCGATAATTCAACTCGTGCCGCATTTTTTTTAACGAGATAAAAGTGACGAGACGAGCCAGTCGTGTGCTTGATGGTAAGCGTCACGACTGCCCATAACGACACAGAACTAACACACAGAGTTAACTCTGTGCTGCGGCGCTCGTCACCCAAAGATTTTAGATAGTCTATCTCTTTGGTCAGTAATTTACTTTTCTGAATTTAATTAATTAGTTTAAAGGGCAAAATTTAATTTTAGTTTGAAGGGCAATTATGCCAGTGAAATTATTAATTTCACTGGCATCATTGCCCTTCAAACCGGAACACAGTAGTGTTTACACCCTACTGCTTGGCGGCAGAATATATGACAATACAGTGGTACCGACCCAGTCGGACTCTGCAAGAGTCCGACTACTTAGAATTTACCCTTGCCATGCATGCCCTTCTACCATCTTTAATTTCAAAATAGTGAAATGTTGATTAAATGACTTTGAAGTGAGTGCGATACTTCGTTTTTTGGAATTACCTACTATTACCATTTTTTCCATAACGCATATCATTCGTCGTTTCGTTACGTAAGGCCAGTGTTAATCGTGCCTGGATTGCATCTTTCATGGTTCACGCTCCGCTGACGGTCTTCTTGCTCTTCGTACGCCACTCGTCTCCGTAATTAAATTTGAATCTAATTATTATGAACAAACGATCTAATGTACACTCACAAGCCGGTATGTAGTACTAAGAATCGAGGTGAACAACTAGATTACAAAGAAGAGCGTCCTTCAGAGCGTTTTGCGGAGGACACGCTCGCCGGTTTCCATTTCAGTCCTCGTCTCGCTTTTGAGTGCGGTCACGCCGTTTCAGACGTAACTCCTGACGTGACTGTGTTAATTTTGAATTTAATCCTAAATAGTCTGCTTAATTTTTGGGTAAACAGTCTGTGCTTTGAACACGCAACTTTGGTATGTATACGTTTGAGAATAATGTTTCGTTTGAATAAACGTAATTAATCACTCAAAGGGATAACGGTCTAGAAATTAAAACGTTTGTTGTGTATTATAATATGTAATTATTTAAGCTTCTGGTTTGCCCCCATCATCGTTATAATCTGTATGTGTCAGTCACCGCCGATATGCGGGTATTGGATAATCCTTAGTTATATTATACATCTGAAATTGTATTTTTTGTTTTACGACATACAAGTGACGAGACAAGCAAGTCGTGCCCCTGATGGTAAGCGTCACGCATGCCCATAACAACACAGTACCACAAAGCGTGCTTGGCTCTCGTCACCCAGAGATAATAGATAGTTTATCTCTTTGCCTTGTACTTTTACCGGCATCATTGCCCTTCAAACCGGAACACAGTAGTGTTTACACACGACTGCTTGTCGGCAGAATAAATGGCAATGCAGTGGTACCGCCCCAGTCGGACTCTGCAAGAGTCCTACCACTTAGGTTTCCTTTTGTTTCTCTTTTCATTCAGCAACGGAGAAATGTAAATGTATCAATATGTTTTTGTTGGCGTAGTTGTAATTGGTCTTTACAAATATAAAAAAATACTCGAATTTAAAATTCTCATTAGCGAATCCGCGGGTAGAACCTAGTAATGTATATATATATGTATAAAATACGAACATAACTTGAAGTATCGATCTTTGTAATTACTACATTACTTATAAATATGAATACTTCTCTCTATGTACAATAAATTCTTAGATTTTTCTCAAAGTTCTAAGCGGCTAGGTGACGTAACTGAAGGTTTCCTTTTAGTTTCGCCACCTTATGATTTTGTTACGGTGAGGATTAGTAAAACAATTCCAGCAAGGTCTTGCCGCATATTGGATGCATAAGAAATAAATTAAAGAAAGGTGTCAGGAATGACTAACTTAAATGTTATTGTTTATGTTTCTAATACTTTTTGGTGTAGATCAAAGGTTTCTCAATTTTGAGGGTAACAGAGTACTCAACAAATTCTCTTTATTTTGACGAAACTCAAATCAAAATATTGTGTTTAATAGAAAATATAATAATAAGTATGGTAAGAAATTCAAAATAAGAATAAAAATCTTGAATCTTCAAAAAGGTATGAGAAGACTCATTCCTAATTTTAGTTCTTCGTGCAAAATAAAAGAAAACATTTATCAATGTTTCTTTTTACTTCTTTAACAAATAAAAATGTACTGATATCAAAAAACCCCGGTGACTTCCCCGAAATGATTGGGTATGTGGAACCCTTTTAGGGATTGCTGATTTATATCACTATTATTTTAATTTCCAATCTCGGTAGCCTACGTTTTTTTAGGAGATCAAGTGACGTTACTAGAGCGTCATACGCCTGATGGTAAGGGTCACGCCTGCCCATAACACCACAGTACCACACAGATCGTGCTTGGATCTGTGCTACGCTCGGCATCCGACGAGTTATTAGATCATCTATTTCTTTGCCCTCTAATTCACTGGTATTATTGCCCTTCAAACCGGAACACAGTGCTTACACAGTACTGCTTGGCGGAAGAATTTCTGCAAGAGTCCTACCACTTGCTTAAAAAATCTTCCATCTTTGAAACATTTTGATAACGGCGATGTGTCATAAATATAGGGAAAGCTGATTTAGTTACGGTGAAGACAAATTAAAGAACTCCATCAAGAGACTGTTTTCTCTTTATCTATTTATGCATGCAAATTTCACCGGACCTTACATAATGACGTAAAGCATTAACGCTTAGAAATATAATCAATTAAACAACCATGAATAAAAACCGGAAGTTGAATTTGTAAGCGGAAATTTATCAACGTAATATTAAATAGGTTTGAAGTAGTGCCGCTTTCATTGAAGTTTAAAAGTAGTTTTTTTTACGTGATGAAGTGACGAGACAAGCAAGTCGTGCGCCTGATGGTAAGCGTCACGCCTGTCCATAACAACAGTACCACACAAAGCTTGCTTGACTCTGTACTGCGCTCGTCACCCAGAGATATAAGATGGTCTATCTCTTTGCCCTGTAATTTCACTCCTTCATTAATGTAATGCAATGCGGTGGTACCGCCACAGTCGAACTCTGCAAGAGTACTACAAAGTGTTTACATTTTTGAGAAATACCAATTATTAATGTTTTAAAATTCCGTATTCAGTATAGAAATAATATTGACGTATCGAGTTTATTTTTTTTAAGATTCCTAATGCAGAAAACAAATGTTTAAGAAAATGCTAATGTATTTTCTAGTATATACACGTAACTGTGTCAATGAGATCTAAATTATAATGAAATTTTTGTATGGCAAACAAGAGGGTTCGCAAAATAACTTGTTAAGACTTAATTTTGCGTTTAACGAATTTTTTATAATACTAGTTAAATACTATTTAATGTCTCTGTACGCGGTGATAAGTAAGCTATTATAATTTAAAGTTATCCTAACATGTAATGTAGCGATTGTATAAATAATGACGACGTTGTGTTAAGTTTTTGCCTAAACAAGTAATTTAGGTCGGTTTCAATGAAAGCACTTCACCATCACCAGTGCAGAAATTACATTATACATACAAACATACAGCCGCAATTGAAGCGTTAATTGCAGTGTGAGAGTGGTCTTACGTACCTTCAGCGTGCTCGTATTTGAATTTCGAACTCGGCGCGCCGCTGTTGAGGCGTGACGGCCACTTTCATATTACGACTGTCCGTATTTCGTGTGTATAAATTGGAGCGGGCATGTAGACGTTGTATCTATCGAATCGTTTTATAAGTGGTAGGACGCTTGCAGAGTCCGACTGGGGCGGTACCACCGCACTGCCAGATATTCTGCCGCCAAGCAGTAGTGTGTGAGCGGCTCTGTGTTCCGGTTTGAAGGGCATTGATGCTAGTGAAATTACAGGGCAAAGAGATAGACCGTCAATTTTTTTTGGGTGATGAGGCGAGGCAGGACATAGCCAAGCACACTCTGTGTGGTACTGTGTATTATGGGCGGGCGTAACGCTCACCATCAGGCGCACGACTTGCTCGTCACTTTATCCGGTAAAAAAAATTAAATCCGTAGTAATTGGCTACGCCTCTGCGGTTATGTACTCATAACAACAGTAACTTCAAATTGATTACCATAATTCAATAAACGTGTTATCCGAAAGTGTCTGTACTATATTGTACAGTTATCTCTTCGGCGAAGTTACGTTCGACTTGTTTCGCCAGTGTGTGAGAAATGTAAACAGAGCATTTGAATTCGGCACATAATTATTATCTCGCTAATGGCTTATATTCATAAAAGTAGGTTAACGTCTTCATATTTCACGAGAACATGCAGCCAACAGCATTTCGCTGTGATAAAACCGTGAAAAGTTGACTAGGTCAGCTATTAGAAACTATTAGATGGTCCTATCTCTTTGCCCTGTCATTTTGCTGGCATCATTGCCCTTCAAACCGGAACGCAGTATTGATTACACACTACTGCTTGGCGCTAGAATATCTGGCAATGCAGTGTTACCGCCCCAGTCGGACCCGGAGTCCTACCACTTTATAGATTTCCACAATACTTGGGTATTTTTGGAAGGGAATAATTTAGGTAAATCTTGAAAAAACTGCTTAGCAAAATAGAATTCCAATCACTTAGTCAAGTTTTACTGAAGGAAAAATCAACAAACACAATTTCTCTGTTATATTTATATAAGGGATTATTCAATCTAACCGTCTGTTCAACTTTCACAGGTCAACAAGAGGCATAACTTAAGTAAATAGTTAATAATGCTATGTATTTTATTTATTTTACAGGCAACAATGGTTTTTATATCATAAGTTTACAAGCGGTAGGACTCTTGCAGAGTCCGACAGGAGAGGTACCACTGCATTGCCAGATATTCTGGCGCCAAGCAGTAGTGTGTACGCATTACTGTGTTCCGGTTTGAAGGGCGATTATGCAATTACAGGGCAAAGAGATAGACCATTTAATGTATCTGGATGACGAACACAGCATAGAGCATAGCACGCTTTGTGTGATGTGTTATGGGCAGGCGTGACGCTTTCCATCAAGCGCACGACTTCTCGACTCTTCACTCTATCTCATAAAAAATGCTTAAATTAGCCGGCAATAAGAATTGAGTTATATCATCTCTTTTTATATGACATATTGTTTAAATAACAAAATGTTACTTTATAGTAGTAATCATCATCATCATCTTCAGACTTTTGTATCCAGTAGTGGATACTGGATATAGGCCTCTCCAATGGCACGCCACTAAGCCCGATCTTCGGCTCTACTTTCCCAGTAGCAGTTTCGTTTATAGTAATAGCTTATGCTTATTGTTAATTTTAAGTTTACAGCACTAGAAAAATACGATTCACAGCAAAGTGTAAGAGTTAAAATGTGATTTCTTACTCTTTTGTAAAGCATTACCTGTAATTTATAATTTTTGGTTATTAATAAATGTAAGATAGACTAATAAAACAACTGCTTAACTTAATCTGTTCGTTTGATGCTTTACCTTTTTATTTCATTAAGTCTTTGTTATGTACTTAAAAATATTTAAAAAAAAGACTATAATTTAATACTCTTAAAAAAAGCAAAAGGATTACACAATAAAAGTCAACAGTTCAATATTTCAAACTTTATTCAAATTACCAGCCACCAATTAATTTGTTAAAATTGAATCATGTAAAGTGTGTAATAAACGAAAACACATCATATAAAATAATCATCAATACTGATCGTGCTTCACGATCTTGTAAATAGTTCGGAGAGTTCGTCTTTCATTAAAAATAAATAAAACTCGTACAAAAATAAATCCACGATATAAATAGATATAAAAACTTTGATCGTAAATCGATCGATAAGATTGCAGCAAAATTAGGATACGAATATTAAAAGCTCTAAAAGTTAACAGAGACTGGCTGACATTCATTTATTTTTCCTATCCTAATGTTCTATATTTAAATTACACTCCAATAAAATTAATTTATAAATTGAATTTCAAATTAAAATGATTCCCATAAAACATTTTTAAAAAATTACAGAT
>DWGO01000241.1:0-13792 GCA_018247635.1 Eurytides dolicaon deicoon
CTCCATTCCAGCCCTAATATCGTCAGTCACCTTAAGAAGTGCAGTAGTAGTGCTGTAGCTTTTTCCCCTTAGATACTTAAGAGTATTAATTATTTGGTTGCTATTAGTCGAGACCAATTTTTCGCTATAAACATTAATAACCGTTACATACTTTGTTAACAATTCTAAGACAAACAGGCAAAGTACACAGGTGAGGTAATTTATTTACATTATATTTACAAATTGGTGAATAAATTCTTAACATTTGTTTTGAAAAACATAGACACTTACTAGTAGTTTCGAAAAGTTGTAGGACATTTTCACTGCGATCGTCTGGGGTGAAACGTATGCATTGTCAGTTATTCTATCGCCAAACTTTAGGATAAAAGCACTACTTTGTTCCTTTTTGAAAATGAAACGCGATAAAATCCATAAATAGTTTCATTTTATATTGTCAAGTAATCCTAAATAGACGAAATCACTATGATGAACAAATTCCCCTTGGCAGCATGGAAGGTATGAAAGCTTTTAGTCTTAGTTATTTAAGTTTGTTTATGTTCGTTCAAAAGTTTTTGTAAGCTTTTAAATTTAAAACGCTTAAATACTGATGGTATAAGGTAGATTATAAATGTAAGATAGGAGATGTAAGTCATTTTTTAGAATATTTATGACTTAGATCATATACTTTAGATCGATCTAGACTATAGATACACATACATTAGATCCTCTTGCAGAGTCCGACTGGAGCGGTACCAGTGCATTGCCAGATATTCTGCCGCCAAATGGTAGTGTGTACGTACTACTGTGTTCAAGTTTGAAGAAGGAGTATGTCCGTGACCAGTAGTAAGGAAATTAATTTATCAATGCAAATTAATGCTTTTACAATTCATACCCCTCTTAGAAAGAAGTTTTTGGTCAAATAATGTAATAATTAACTCCATTAAATATTCACTTGAGTGGACTATTTATCGACCGTGTTAAGCAATTAAGAAAAGTCATGCCCGGCTCTTTCCAATTACTTGAGACTGTTTAAAATTTCTTAAGGTTAGCCGTTTAAACTGTTTCTAGTTTGCGTCTTGAATCGAATATCGGCACAAGTAATGAATAGAAATACAAACAGCTGAAGGTCGTACATAAAATGTATTCCCGTTTTTATAATTTTTATTTGAATATGGTAGATTATATTTAGATAATACAGTACGATTTACGTAATTTTATTTATATTTCTACAGAATATATTGAATTTAATTAAAATTTAATTAAAAGTGTTTGAATCACGGCTCAAACCGACAACCTTATTTTTAATAAAAACGTTACGGTTTGAAAATTATCTATTTAGGGGCAATAAAATATAAAACCTACATCACCTATCACTTTGAACTGTAAGTTGTAACATATTTGATTGTTATTTATCAAGATACATCAAATACTCTTTTGTACATAAACAGGCATAATTTTTTAAAGTATTTTTATGGAATAGGAAGGCAAACGGGCAAATGGTTCACCTGATGGTAAGCGAGTACCGCCGCCCATGGACATTCGCAACATCGCGGAATTTGCGAATGCGTTGCCGATCGTTAAGGTGGGGAATTGTTTATTAGGAAGGGAGGGGGGAGCGGATGGGCAACCGGCCACCTCACTCACCGGACGACACGCGGAAGTATAAATACTTCCACTTCACGCCGATTTTCTGTGAGGTCGTGGTACTAACTCGGTTCGAGCCAGCCCTAATACGGTAGCAACTGGAGCTTGCTTGGCTCTACCACCGTGCATAAAGTACAATAATTCCTCTACAACTGCAAAGAATCTTCGGGATAGTATGAATTCATGAATCACAATGCAGCACTTAGGAAGGTACTGTGCTAATCACTGGTTTAATTTTAATATTTAATTTATAATTGTAAGTGGTAGGACTCTTATGCAGAGTTTGTCTGGGGCTACCACTGCATTGCCATTAATTCTACCGCTAAGCAGTGGTGTGTAAGCACTACTGTATTCCGATTTGAAGGGCAACGATGCCAGCGTAATTACAGAGAATAGAGATAGACCATCTTATATCTCTGGGTGACGAGTGCAGTGCAGAACCGAGCACGCTTCGTCTGGTACTGTTATGGATAGCCGTGACGATTACTATCAGATACACGACATGCTCGTAAATAAAAAAACAGATCAAACGTGGGTGCGGGATTGCCCCTGTTGTAGAGGCTGTTGCAGAGCTTAATAAAAACTCCTGTCGTACCAAACATTATTCGCAGCGTGGAGGAGGACGATTCGCGGCCATTGCTGCCGGCTGTTGGAGAGAGACGAGTGCGACGCGGCAGACGCCAGCGTCGCACACGCCCACGCCCCGCCAACACCTCCATCAACGGCGACACCCGTGGAGAAATCGGTAACTAACACTACACTCCACTACTACCCACATTACGCGAAGGCAACTTTTGACAATGCTTCTTTGACCAATGCCTCGTTTTATAAAACATTCTTTTCTATTTCGACGGCGGCAAAGAATAAAAAGACAAGTGCATTTTTGCGTAATTCGCTTTTTAACATAATTGAATTAAGAATTTTTATATTTATCGAGAGATATTTTCTTTTCATGTAAAATCGCATCGTTTAACGGTTCTTTGATGCGTATAAAAGACGACTACTCCTATATTTTCACATTCATTTACAATCATTTGTATATATAATGGTTGGCAGATTGGAATTTACGACTAGTATATTTACACCTAAAGTTACGAACGCGGTTTTAATTCTCTCTTGTAAAGTAGTGATTTTTGTAGATGTCAGTTTTTTCTTAGCTGCCGTCGTCGATATGTAGTTTTGGATTGGGGTGCATCCGTAGAGTACATTGGCTATTTTCTTGATTGTCTTATATTTTTTTTAAAATCTCAGGCTCGAAGACAGAGTTACAACAGAGACGCAGTTCCTTTGTTAACTTTTTTTTGTGTACCTCTTCTGAAGGCTGGAGAACGGAATGTTCATGATTTTCGCGGCTTTCTACTACTTTTATTGAATAATTTTCTTCATCGAATAATTTCGAGCTGTACAGCAAATTTTTGGTTGGTCCATAGACCAGATAGCTTTATTTGTCTTCCTATGACATACTTTTGTGATCTTTAAACAAAAAATACATTGATTCATCAAAGTTACGTAATATGGACAATGAAGGTCACTATATCGGTAAAAGTCGCCCAAATCCAATTACATACATGGGCCAAAGGAGGAAAAAACTTCGTAACGTCAAATTTAAAGATATAATAACAATATGGGTTTTAAATAGCAATCTAAAATGTTACGATTATTAAATATTACAAGGACACATATAAACATTTAGTAATTTAAGCCTTTTCAAAATGGTAGGTCTTTTGCAAAGTCCGTCTGGGGTAGTACCACTGCGTTGTTAGTCATCCGACCGCAAAACAATAGTACGTAAGCGCTGCTATATTCCGGTTCGATGATGATGTCAGCATAATTACTGGACATAACGATAGAAAATCTTAAATCTCTGGGTGACGAGCGCAGCGCAGAGCCGAGATATTCTTTGTAATACTGTGTTGTTATAGGCAGGCGTGACGCTTTCCATCAGGCGCACGGCTTACTCGTCTCGTAAAAGAACCTTGGTGTTACTTCGGGTACTGGAAAAATTCGATCAGAATGGCGCGGAATCTTCAATAATCTGTTACTCTACGTTTTTTTTTTATTTATTTTATTTGAGAGCTTAGTCATTAGTTGACTATATCGCTCTAATAATTAACTTTACAGTCTGCTACACCTAAAATACATAATACATTACATTATTTCCTTACATTAATTCCAAATAAAGCTAGCTTATAAATAAATTTTGCTAATTCTGAATAAGGAGAGGCTAAGGCTAATACTCTACGTTGCAAAGCTAGCATCACTTACTCGCGTTCGGGTTTTATTATTATATGGTAATCATCGTTACCAACTTACTCCGATGGCTTACATCTCCCCTATGTATATTTTTGCCTTTTGTATAAAAGTGTTACTAATAATAATAATATCTAAGATTAAGTATCAATAAATTGTTTTTTCAGGTGTGGCAGCACTGCCAGCGTCCAATCCCGACACAGCGCCCCCACACGTTGACTTATGAACGCGTTTCGCGCCAAAACTCACTTGCACATGTGCCCGTTGGACGTTTGTCTATGAGGCGATCCGCCATATTGTTTCTAAGGTCTAACCACAGATAATGAACGAAGTGTGAAAGGGGAAACTATGATCTTTCAAATGTTCATTTGAATTAATCTAACGCGTTGAATTGTTGATGACTGTGTGAAAAATTTTATCGTATCTTTTGTACTCTGACAAGGCTTTAAGGGTCAAAAATACCTGTCCAGTAGATGAAAACACAAGCGAGAATCGTTATAACGTGTATGAATTATAACAACCGAATTGGTAGTGGAGTTAATATGAAAAACCGGAATACAATATATCTATGCTATCTATAGTTTCATATATTTTATCCTAATTTTTCATCTCTAGTCTATGAAAACAAATGTTGCAATAAACGGGCGTCTTAATGGATTTTTCTCATACGAACGTGAGAAAAGGAGGTTTTTATAAGGTCCGTGTAAAATAATATATTTATATACGTTGTTCTTAAGATACATACATCGTCCACTTATAAATATGTAATTATTGCAAATATTATATCGAATTGAACATGTTAATGTTTCGTATTATTGTTATGCCGTAATTTTGTAGCAATTAGAAACGTTACGGAGAGACTAAATTAAATGGTACTGAGTTTGTTTCGGGGTTAACATTATATATTTAAATTTAGAATCTTACCAGTGGCACCATTTTTATTTTCAATTCACGCGCCAGCTCAGCTCGGCCAATGTTTTAACAGACCTTGTAACTTTTTTTTTCATTTATAATTCTATCAGTAATATAATAGTACGAATGTGTGAATCGCTCCAAAGCCAATGTGTTTAAGTCCAAAAAACAAAAATTGAGTAAATTAATGCTTTTTGATATACTAATTTTTAAAATTGTTGGTTGTTTTCTGATCTAAAGATGATAAATTTTATCAGAAAAGTATATAACGTTTATTTTCTAAGTGTAGTTCTCTGCAAAAAGAAAAATATTATTTATTTCATAAAAATTTTCAAAAAACAAAAAATATCAAAAAACGGACTTAACTGCATTGACTTTTGAGCAACTGTATTATATTCTATAGTCGAGTTATTTACTTTTAGCCTACTGAAGTTTGCAGGTAATTTAACTAAACCTTTTGGAGTGCGGGGAAGCACCACATGTAGCAAGTTACATTTATAATAGTTTTATTATTATCTTAAAATATTCATGAACAACTTGCGCCACTAAATCCTGTTTGCTTTTTAAATGTTGTTTTACTTTAATCCAAAACACTTGTGTTAAAAGGTTTCAAGAATTTAAAAAAAGGTCGAAATTTGAACATCTAATGTTTGTATACGCTGAATTACGAAGCAACACGTGTTTTTATCATAGTGCTTTACAATTGCTATTTAATCGAAATATTAATTTAAGCTATGGAAGATAAATCTAATTTGTATAATCCAACGTATATTTTGTTTTGTAAGGTGATTTATCCTTTTGTAACGTCACTGGATACATGCCACCATACGTTACATACGTAAATAAACATTTAATGATATACTTTTTTCAATAATCTGGAACGAGAGCTGTCAAGAGTAGATGAAGGGGAATGTAAAATCTAAAATCTGTTAAACTATAAAAATCTATAACACCATAAAAAGGTCAATGCACTTCTAGAACATGATGCATTTTTACTAACATTACAAAAAGCAATCATGTAAAGCTAGCAATAACACACAATTATGACTTAAGTTCTTACTAACCCAATCCTTGGACTTGTTTAGTATTAGATTGTTTTCCCACTAAATGTTTTAACTATCCTACCCATTTAAACATACATATGTAAAGTTTATTATAGTTTCAACGACTTTAAAATCTAAGATTTATGTATTTATGAGTCGTAATTTATGTGATATAATTGTATATTTTTTCTCTTGTCATTTGGTGACTGGGGGGACAGCTGTATTTTAAGATAAATTTTTAGTTATTATTTTCGCCCGATGCGACATCGCTTCGCATGTTACAACTTCTTAGTGTTAAAACCAAAGAAATAAAATCGTATGACACGAAACGTTTTTTTTTTTTTAAATTGAAATCGTACGCGGATTTTTTTATTTAATGTTTATAGATAAAGGTACCGTCAATTGTTATAAATACACCAGTCCCTCGATTTACACGTTACGCGAATTACACGGTTTTTGAATCACAAGAAAAAAACTTATTTTGGTCTTATACTATCCTATTACTTTGCATTATGCCATTTATCAGTGTCATATTGGTGAACGTAGTCTTTTACAAGCTCGTTCATTTTAAGACTTTTCCAAGAAAATATCCACCATGTAAATCGAGACTGGTGTAGTCATAGCTATTAGCAAACTACTAAACCAGTAGGAAAATATAAATATGTCAAGTAAGATTTTTCAAAATGACAAACATAAAATCATTATAAATCATCCGACTGCGGCGGTACCACTGCATTTCCAACCTATATAGTCTGCCGCCAAGCAGTAATGTGTGAGCACTACTGTGTTCCGGTTTGAAAGGCAATGATGCCAGTGCAATTACAAGGCAAAAAAATAGACTATATCTACTTATATCTGTGGCTCTATATGGTACTTGTTGTTACGGTCAGGCGTGACGCTTACCATCAGGCGCACGACTTGCTCGTCTCGTTACTTTATCTCGTAAAAACAGTCTACTAGGTTAGGCTAAATTACGTATAAATATGATTATTTTATAGAAAAACAATGCCTGCATTACAGGACAATGTGGCAACTCGGTTTGGAGGACAATAGTGGAGTGCTGTTACACTGCAATTACTTTAAAGTTACCTACACATAGCCCATTTTTTTCGTCGTAGGGGGCAAACGTGCAGGCGATTCACCTGAAGATAAGCGATTACCGCCACCAATGGACATTTGTAACGACAACATAGATCTATAGAGAAATGACACACTAGCAAATGCAAATGTGTCATTTCTCTATAGGCGTAAGGAAAAATAGAGCAAACTTATCAAAACATTTGACTCATGAACTTTCTAATTATTTAAAAGTAATCGATTCGATATCAGCACCCGCTCGCCACACGCGCCAAAATACGAATACGGCTACGTAGTAAAATTACAAAAGTAAATTGAGCGAAGGAGATAACGTTCTACTAAGCTCCAATAAGCGGATTCTCTTTCCATAGATCGATGTGCAATATTTCTCACCGGGCATTGTAATATTTTTTTTATTACTTATACGACATACGAGGATGTTGATCCACACGACAATACAAGTATATTCCCTCGTAACCAGAGCTGTACTTTGAAGTAAATTACATTTAATCCCTATTTATAACGCTAGTGCTAACCACACGGTGGCGCCGCAACGCCACAAAGGTGGCGATTTATGACGTCATTTGTTCATTGGTAGCGTGAGCCTACGCCGAGAATCCAAACGGAAGTTTTGTATACGGAACGGAATATTGAAAACCGGCTACTCATTGTTCCATGTTCTCAGTGTATATCGAAACACTGTCAATGTTTCCAGAAATATAACTAGGTTTTTTTTCGATATAGTGACGATGTTTTGATATAGTGACGATGAGCAAGTCGTGCGCAATGTGTCGATGGTAAGCGTCAAGCCTGCCCATACAACAGTACCACACAAAGCGTGCTTAGCTGTGGGCTACGCTCGTCACCCATATAAGATGGTCTATCTCTTTACCCGGTAATTATGCTGGCATCATTACCATTCAAACCAGTACACACTACTGCTTAGCGGCAGAATATCTGGCAATACAGTGGTACCGCTCTAGTCGGACTCTGCAGGAGGTAGTCTTATTTTAGATTTTCAATTCTGAATTTACGATTTTTGAACAAAAGGTTGTAGTTACATACTTTATTTTTATAAATCAAAGTATATTCCTATACTATCAATGAATCTCTGCTAAAGCAGTAGAAATTTCTAATGCTCTTCTAGAAGTCCAGCAACAACTCTTCAATTCAAAGAGTCTGATGGCAAATTTTGAATAAAAAAATAGTAAGTCTTTGTGAGCACGGTGGATGACTCGGAACTTTCAATCGTAGCTCTTTTGTAGCTGCGCACCAAATGGTTAACACACAGCCAGATAGATCTTAGCTCTGCACTGCATTAGTTACCCATAGATTTGGGATATTATATCTCACAAGTCTAGTAATTACGCCTAAATAATTGCACTTAAAATGGAACCCTATCCCTTATAAAAGCTATTATTGCTTTGGTTAGTTTCTTCTTCTTACAGATAATTAAACAGGTACAACTGCTTCAAAATAAAACACATTTCACAGTCAAAGTGGCCCATTTTATTTGCTGTCAACAACCGCTATGCCTTAAACGTTGGCCGCCATATGGGTGTCCGGCCCGGCGGCGCGAGTGTACACAGTGGGTGCAGATATAGGTGTCCACGGATAAGGAATGCTTAGTCGAAGAGACCGAAGCCCATGTCATCGTCACTCTCAGACTCCTCCTTTTCGGGCTTCTTTTCCTCCTCTTTCTTGTCGGCAGCTGGAGCTGCGGCGGCTGGGGCTGCGGCTGCGGCCACGAACTTGCTCGGGTCCTGATATCAAAGCAATTTTATAGATATATCAAAACCAAGATTACTTTCATAAGTGGTAGGACGGACTTGCAGAGTTCGACAGGGGCGGTACCACTCTGCATTGGCAGTTATTCTGCCGCCAAGCAGTAGTGTGTGAGTACTACTGTATTCCGGTTTGAAGGGCATTGATACCAGCATAATTACTGGGCGAAGAGATAAACTACCAATTATCGGTAACGAGTGCAGCGCAGAGCCAAGAATGGTCTCTGTGGTACTGTGTTGTTATGCGCAAACGCGACCTTTATCATCAGGCGCACGACTCGCACGTCTCATTAAAATAATTGTTTAATAACCGAATTTAAGAAAACAATTCAGTGCTTGTTTATCATCATCAAAAAAGGATTAAAATATACATTGTTAACCTCTTGAACACAATCGTAGTAAAGAGCGCGTGCCGTGTATGCCAGCGACACAAAAATGTCATAAAAAATGTAGAATTTCATATGAATTAAACATCTAAATGGTGAGGTGGGATTGTAAGCAGTGTATTAAAAATAACATCCAAATATTACCTTGATGAACTCCTTGATGGTATCAGCCTCCTTGAATTCAACTTCCGTAATGGCAGCAATAGCAAGCAAGTTCTTGAAACCATTGGCAATGGAATGAGGAGCAGAAGCAACAGTTGGATAGCCAATAGACATGGAGAGAGCTGCGACATTGGCGACACCCTCCATGAACTTGGCACGGAGATCCTCAGGCTTGATGTCAAGGATTGCAGGTGCAAAGATGGTACCAGAGTCATACACCTATGGAAAATTTCATTGTTAGTTTATCCCTTACACAAATGATAGAACATAAATATTATAAATAAAAGATTAAATTCATATGATCATATTGTTTAATAGGAATATTGAGATACATCTGAACAAATAAAATATTACAGATAACAAAACATGTCTGCTTGAGGTTTACATTTCTATTTCATGTGCTGAAATGACAACAAACACAAAGCATTTACTATACCAAAGATAAATTATCAGAGTGCATTAACAAATGCAAACTGTACTCAACACTTTGGATAGATCATGACTTATACCAATAGCACAACATGCTTGCATTTCATGCCTACATATACACATATTATAGTATAATACAGTATCTCCATTTAATCACTTACATTTTTCACTTGGTATCAAATTTAAATTAACATTTTTGCATACATGTGAATAATTCAGAGGCCGAATGCTATTAAAAAAGTATTTAAGGGTATGGTGATACCACCTTAATTATATGATTGTAATGTGAATACAAGCAATATTAAAATATAACATTGTACCCACCTGCTTGACAACTAGACCATATGAGAATGGAGAGATGTTAAGCATGTTGAGGAGGGTAGCTTCGGAAGCACCCACTTTGTCACCAGGCTTAAGAATGTGCACATCATTGATAATTTCAATAGTACCTGCAAACGTAATAATAAATAAAAACAAATCCAATATAAATTTTATAAGAATGCAACTCAAAATAGGCTTTGCACATTAAAATAAGAGATTTTTAAAGTTTAAGAATGGAGAATAGAAACTCCTGTATGCTTTATATTTATGACACAGTAGTCAAAAAGTAAACAAGTGTATGCCCATGACTAAAAAAATTTATCATCTTATAAGGAAGCAATGTAATCAATTATTTTTTACTTATTACTCATTCTACTAATCAAGTTGTATCTCCAAAATGCCAGTGCAAAATTGACCAACATAAATATCACACTAGGATAAATTTGAAGAAATCTCTTTAGTCTGAAAGCGAAGCCAGAAAGGTAACATTACACTCCCTGGTATTAGGACAGACATTACCTTTAAAATTTGTTGGAACTACTTTTAATTGTCCTTGACATGGGTCAATTTAAGTTATATTATCAAATATCAGCAAATATAAAATCACAGACAGATTTTTATCACATTATAATTTTATTTTAAACGTATGACATTATGAACACAGCTCTTACCCTTTGAGATCTTAGTTGGGATGGAAAGGGCCTGGAAGAAAGATGTTTTCTCGGGCCCAAGACCAGTATTGTGTGCAGGGATCACAACAGAAAGAGGAGCGATAGCACCGGGACGAGCAGGTGCACGAACCTTGTTCTCCAGGAGTTTGTCACGAACCTGATACATGCCACAAACAAATATTAAACACCTAATAAAAATCACTTAAATGTCACTTATGACTTAATAACAATTTTTTCACTAGTGGCTGAGTAGATTAGCTAAGGCTATTTAGTTGGATTCAAATAAACTTGCACAAACTTATTGGTTGAGAATTTAAAATAGCTGAATTATTTTCTTTTCATATATATTTCCAAACATATACTATTGAACATACTATGATTAAAGGGTTTAAAATGTTACTCACCTCAACCAGATCACCACGGGTAAAAACAAAGCCAACATTGCCCTTGATGTGGGGGAGCAACTTCTCCAGAGCTGGGTTAGTTTCCAGATGGTCCTTAATGGCTTTCCTCATCATGGTGTTCTTACCCATGAGCACAATGCTGTGGCCTCGCAGTGAGATACGGATTTGCTGCATTTGAGTGGAACCCACATTGTCTGCACCCACAAGGAAGCATTTTGGGTACTCATCTAGGAGTTGCTGCAATTTTAAAAATAATTTTAGTACAAAAATATTATATTTAGTTCTTTTCTGCTTATTGACATTTTAAAGTTTCACTTATTT
The DNA here is from genome assembly GCA_018247635.1 of Eurytides dolicaon deicoon. NCBI lineage: Eukaryota > Metazoa > Arthropoda > Insecta > Lepidoptera > Papilionidae > Eurytides > Eurytides dolicaon. The sequence goes on from DWGO01000241.1 coordinate 11,384, forward strand.
CAAACGATTCAGTTTTAACTTATATTTTCATTAAAATAATGTATCTCCAAAATGCCAGTGCAATATAGACGTATAAAATATCACACTAGGATAAATTTGAAGAATACGATTTAGTCTGAAAGCGAAACCAAGGGCTAATTATTACGCTTCTTGGTATTAGAACAGACATATTTAACCATGTTTAATACGTACTTTAGACTAAATTCACATACATGTTCGAAGATACGAATATTATAAGTTACTTACAATGATTTTAACGAAGTAGTTAGACTTCCAGGTAGCCTTGTCCTCCCTACCCATCTTGTAGAGTGTAGTAGGGACTTCGGAGAAATTTAAGGACTAAAAGAAAGGTACGACGTGGTTAGAAAATTTTAAGCGACATCAACCATAATTTCACAATTTTGAAAAATATATCAAACATTCAGCTATAGACAATACTACAATAATAATATTTACTTTAAGAACTAAAAAAATAAAAGATTGCACAAATGTTACTGGATTACAAATTACTTACCAAGACCAAACGCAAATACGCACGACCCTCGTGCGCTTCGTGGGACTTAATGAAAGATTGAAAGAACTAGGCTTGGAAAATATATATCGATATATCAAAATATCGATATATCTTTATGAAATTATCGATATTTATCGAGCAGGATTGTGCTTTTATGCTATGAGTAATTTTTTAACTAACAAGGATGCAATAAAGCCCATAAAAGAACAAAAATAATAACACCTAAAATAATACCATATAAAATAATTATTACTTTCTGTAATAATTGTATCTCACAATCCTTAATAAATGCTTATTTTAATTAAGACCTAAACAAGTATTTTTATATACTTCTCTCTTCCTTCATTGAAGGGTTTCGTAAATTTGTTATGGATCCCATCATCAGATCTTAACAATAGTTTATTTCACCAGTTGTTAATAATTTACATTTGTATGGTCGAATATGAAGAATCATTAAAATTACGTCACATTATAACAATGAAAACATGTCTGATTTGTATTTACTTTTGTATTATTTCACATTATCTACTATAGTCGAGTACGAAACGAACGACTCAAAATGAGCACCGTAGCTAGTGCACGGCGACGACACGATGCGCCGCCCACTCCGCGACTCCAATTATATTAGCACGACGTAAACGATTCAAAAGCGACCAGATACACGACGATACCGTGTATAGGCTGCGAATCGGGAACCTGGCGTTCGCCGGCGGATATGCTGTAACGGGTGTGTGTTATTTAGTATAATCGTTGTGTGATGCGAGGTGTGAGGGAGCTCGGTTTTAATGTGCAAATAATTTATAGCGCGAGTTAATGCGTCATGGGGATCGCTTATTACCCTTATGTGGCATCAAAATCTCGGGTGCACATCCCGAGGAATAAATTCCGAAGGCTCTTGCCAACGGATTGGTTTTGTTTATAATTTTATCAGTGTTTAATCGAGATTTCTTTGAAATATGAAGTCAGTGGGGGATTTTAAGGTGTCGATGCAAATCGGCATTTCGCATCGAGACGTTTAAATCCCATACAGTCGACTTATGAACAAAGTGTTAAAAAAATCCGTTATAAAATCGTTACTAGAAAAATGTATTAAAGTCATTCTAAAATTTCCTTTATTTGTATTTTGATTTATTTTGTTCTTTTTTGATTAGTTAGGATTTATTGTCGGTTATGGCAATGGCATTTGAGACGAGCATCACTATTCACTAGCACTAGCTAGAGATGGGTAAAATGTATCTCTGACAACAAAAGAGTGATATATGTCTTTTCGATCTTGGGATATATATCACTCTTTTATATCTGTAACTCATCTAGCTCAGTACGACTTAGGGAGAGAGAATAAGGCAACTAAGACAAAATATATCCATAATATCTTGGGCTCTTTTAGTTCAAATTTAGAACTCCGTAAGAAGGAATAAAACATGTGAAATTGAAATAATGGAATCCATTAGAGCCAATGATTGTCCTTCATACTTGACAAGCTTAGGACTGTCAACCGAAAATTCGTAATTTACATTTTTAATACAAACATGCAATAGCTATCCGTCTCACTCTTTTATGTGTAAATTGCTGTATGAGACTATCTCTCTCTCTCTAACTCTGAACGAGCCGTAACACATCACGAAAATTGACTCTTAAGGATAAAGATATAGAGATATAATTGAAACACATGCGAGCTAGAGAGCGATTATAGCTTTTGCAAAGATATATCTTTCTTGTCTTTATTTCGCGAGCTAACCGTCTCTATACTCCAGCCAAATTGGATGACGAATGTTTAATAACAAAGCGTTGCCTAGCAACCATTGACAGGCGTATATTAACAACCTTTTTCTACAAGGTATATATTTAACAATAATGGAGATACTATAAGTGTACTATATTTAGGCAATTAAATT
>DWGO01000242.1:0-13769 GCA_018247635.1 Eurytides dolicaon deicoon
GAGGCGAGTGGGGAGCGGGAGGTGGTTCTGGGGGGTGGCGGGGGCGGTGCTCGCCGCGCGGCCAGAGCCAGCAGCTCCGGATGGCGTTCAGGGACGGGGGGCTTGGGGGGATGTTGCCCACGTGCGCGTACGGGTGGCGAGGCGTCTGTATCGCTGCCGCTTGGGTAGGAGTGCAGCCGACGTAGAGGACCCTCGCCTCGAACACGCTCCGTCGGCTTAGCGAAGGTCTGCAGCTCGTCTAGTAGCGCGTCGAGGGCGTTCTCGGGACGCACGTCCGCTGCTCCCCTGGGCGCTGTTGCTGGTCGCACGGGGACGCCACCGGTTCCCTGTGACGTGTATCACTCTTTCTAGAACCCGTCCGACTGGCCCCATGTAGAGTTAAAGACGCAGTCACGACGTTTTAGCGAGGTGTTCGTGTTTTTCATTTGTTCCTTTCTTACATCGCATTTGCGGCATTTGAACGCCTCGCTTGCGTCGTAACAGCGCATTGATTGATATTTAATTAAACACATACAAATGAACCAAAAACATTTATCACAATCATTCAAATAAATCCATTGATGGCACTGATTGGCACTGAATTGCACGATAATGATTGATGTACTAATCGAAATGCTTTCACAATCATTCAAAAGAAAAGAAAAGAATAAATTCGAAACGAATTAGGCATTTGTTTTTTGCCGCCATATATTCACCAAATATTGTTCTGTTCAATATTTTAAAATATTATGAAGATCGGCTTTAATTATTATTGTAACATTTAAATTAGTTTATGTATGTGGCGACAAAAAATAAACAGATGCGATTGAGCTGTCCATGATGTGTGTTAAGTAAAACCGAAACATGGTGATCGTGACGGACAAGGGGTTACAGGCCAACATAATACATAATTATGGGAAATACTTAGATACACCGATTCAACGTTATAGAAATAAACAAGAATTCAAGATATGTATATTTATTAAAATTTTGGTGACAAAGAGCAATATAAAATGCACAAAAAATATACGTTTGAGAATTATTAAACTCTTAACAATTGTGACGATTTTGCCATTAGTCAAAAATTTCAAATTGAGTAACGTGTCCGAATTCCAACAATCCTCTACATAATAAACGAAGCTTTACCGCTGTGACTGCTTTTATAGTAGTAACTAAAAGCTCATGTGAACTGCACAACTACAACAAAATTTTAAATACGAATTATTCAATGTGCAAATTTATAGAGTAACTATAATATTAAATCGAAAGCAAACATGGTTATACAGAAAAAGAAATAACATAGAATAGATTACCTGTGCTCCAGATGCTTGGGTTAGTCTATTTCATATCACGGTTTCACTTTTAGAATAGAGATAGACTAGACAGGGGAACATAGAGGAGTCTAACAACTTGAAATTTACTCATATTTACATAGAAAAAGTGACATTAATAGAAAACTTTACATTGGATGGTAGTTAAAGTCCATTTACGTTGGTTGCATTTATTTGTTTTTTTTTTAATTCTAAGGGTCATATGAATTTAACGGCGATGAGCGAACGGAGAGAATTAATGAATCGAACACTAAAGTGATGGGTATAGGTGGGAGCGTTAGGGGCTTTATGGCAATCCAGGATTTCTAGGCTGAGAGCTGCATCTTCTACTGACAATATGCTGCAACAAAACAAAACGACAAGATGCACAAACTATAATAAAGCATTCGTACATACTAATACTTCATGCATGTTAAATTTTTAATCGATAATTATTTGGATAAACGACTCAAAGTGAAATCATTAACGTGTAATCAAACATATAAAGAGAACAGGAGTGCCAAAGGGACCATGTACCGCGTCGTATTAGGAGATATGGCTTCGCTTATACGTCGTTTTCCAAACAACAAAAGAGTCATGGCATTCTATAGATATATAAATTTTTTAGCCTCCAAAGAAGATATTAATATAGCAGCTAGCCGGTAGATAGAAAAGAAAGTAGCTTGTAAAAAAAAAACCGTGGAACCTTGAAAATAAAATGAAAAACAATGACAAAAATACACTCGAAAGATAATCATTTGGAGAAGAATTTTCAATAAAACTTATCATATCCTTTGTTTTTAAGAATGCTTATTGAATCTTAATAAAGAAACAGAAGAATTTTAATAAACAATCACGAATACAAGTATTAAAGTATGTCAGTATTTCTTCTCCAATCATTCGAAGAGATCAAACGTCATTACGGAGTATGATACATGCAAAAGGCTGTGTATGTTTATTTTACAATTTGCCTGTTATTAAATTGATAAAACTATTATTCTTGCATTCCCACAAAATTATTTTTCTCTAATAATCAAGTATTTCTCTAATAATCAAAGCAGCAACCTGAACAGCAGCAACGACGATTTTTGTACAACCATCGCTTAACTTGCAAAATTTACGCTAAATGATTAGAAGAAATAAAAATTTTTTTTTTTTTAATATTTCAAAATTGTGTCCTTATTTCAAGGTAAAAAAGCTGGAGCATCATTTCAGATAGCACTCTTGATTGTAACAAAGTAATTAAACTCAAAAACAATTTTTTTTGAGCAATTTGGTGCTATCTGCAATAACACGTTTAATACAATTCTTATATTATATAATAATATTGTATGTAAGCATGCGTACCGATTCTTTCAATACTGTCTGAACTGGAAAAAATATGCAAAATTCTGTAAGTTTCCAATCAGTACCTTATTGTTTTTTTTTATTAAATATAAATACAAATTTATGAAATAGTAAATATTACAATATTGCTTAAGCATCGTGTACCATTATGCATTGTCATGCCTACATAGATTTAGTGATCTGTGTTAAATTTACACAAACAAATAATTATAAGGTTCAATTGAAAAGTAAAAAGAAAATATAATAAAGTAAAATACGGACGTGGAATAAAATATTGGAAAAAATATCGAAACGTAATTCATGAATATAATAATGATAGTAATAATAATAATAATTATTAGAGATATATTACGAAGAGATTTATTACTCGTTAATAACTATGGCTTCCCGGAAGTATTGGCTCTGTCTCCAGGCGAACTGACCGGTACCACGACGGAAAAAAAAGACGATGAAATCCATCATTAAAATAACAAGACAAGAGTGACACAACGATTACAGCAATTTCACAGTAATATCAAGAGGAAACAGTTGTAGGGACCAGCCGCAAGGGGTCTTTGGTACTATGTACCGTACGGTGTTTTTAAGATGTACTCCGATTCACTTCATAGCTACTAGCATCCCGGCGGCTTGTTCGATTAAAGGAATACAAACAAGTAACGCCATAGATGGACTGCTAGAAAGTGCCATCGACACATCAAACTTCACAAGACTGCTGGGCATCAATTGAAATCCGATATTATTTTATAACTAGTCAAATACAACGTAATAATCATCGGGGCAAATTTTTTACAGATTCGAGAGAGCAATATGCACTACTTACGTTGAGGAATTAAAAAATGTTGCAGATTTCGTTTCATAACGTAACGTTACTTAAAATTGGCATTGTTTTCCGGAAGCGAGGTACTTGAATTTAATAGGACGTTTACGGACAGTGCATTGGTTGCAGGATATGTGCAAAAGAATTACAAAATTTGCTGTATTCTGTAAGCTTTTATCGTCACACTCTGTCTGACCTTGTTTATTATTATATATAATTATTTTCAGCCTTTGTTATTAGTTTCAGCTGAGCAAATGTCTCTCTCTTATCCGGAGGGATTGAGATTAGTCCCTATTTTTCACCTTAAGGTTCAGAATATTCTAAAGTTTATATTAACTTCTAAAATTCAAATTTATATTTAGTTATAAATCAACTGATTTCAAAACTATCATATTTAAATATCTTCATAAAATCAACATGAAGCAACACATTAAGATATGTAGTAAACATTAAAACAACTCAGTAAATCGACAGAGCGTGACGAAATATTTTTGATGTCGAATTTATTAAAAAAAATTGATGCCAATTTCGATTCAGATAATGCGATGTTTCGATAAGAATTCTTAATAAATTTTGAGACAAATTCCACGGTAACACCCAGAATACACCGGAAAATAACTAAAATAGAATACACCATTCCACCTACTGGTCTACATAGGTAGTAATAAGTCTAAACTAAATTCAGAATAAGCTGTCAACACTAGGAATCACTAGAATTCGTTACAGGATAGAAACAATCTAAGCTCGATCTATCTACAAAGAGATGCATGCAAGAATTTGAAACCAAGAAAAAAGAGGGAATATGCTGGAAAAAGCGAACTTTTAGCCAACTTTCAATTATTATGACTTTAGATATTATAGTTTATAACAAAAAGCCGTCGGGGTGACGGGGAGCAAATTATAAAAAATTATCAAGTTCACGCAAATAAAATGAAGTATTGGAAAAAAATGCAAATTTTAAACCTTTGGCAAACCTGCAATTGTTAAGCGATTATACAGTGTTTAATGATGTAAACATCTGAAACTGGATTATTATAAATTAGCCGAATTTTATCTGTAAAAGAATATCTTTAAATAATTACATATGATTAATATGTTAAATATAAGGGAGAAAATTATTGCCTTCAGAGGATTTCTTCTAATTAGTAAATTCAATCCAAATCCAAGTTTATATATTATACTTTTCTCCCATAAAGGAATTCATACTGAAACTAAAAGAGCATATATTTATTTTTTTTACCTTGTTGTGGGAAGTCGATAAAGGACAAGTGTTTTCAGGGGGGAACTCCTCCGACGATGGACCAGCTGTAAGGGAGGAGCTTTGGGAAGACCCGGGTGAAATTCGACCATCATTTATGGGAAGGCGCTGTTCTTGGACGCAGGCCAATCTGTGTTTGTAAAAAATATGTACGTATGTAGGTAGGTATATATGTATATATCTGTGTATGAACAAAATACGTATAATTTCCACCGACGTATATTATACAGTTTAATAGATTTGTATTTGAACCAATTTTATTTTATTATAACTTTCGATGTGTTTACTGTTAGGCTTTAATATAATATACAAAAGTTCAATCGATTTCTTAAGTATTGTTTTGTTATTGATTTTTAGTTTTAAACAAGTAAGTTAAGGTTACCTTTTTAAAGTAACCAAGGTTCCTGTAAGTTTTTTGCAACGACGAAGTGCCAGCTCTAAGCGTTCCGGTTCATCTTCTAGCATCTTCTCCTTGCGTACCACCTGATATCAAAAACTTGGTAAGTATTTGATTTTCTTTTATGCCTTTAATTATGTAACATCAACTTACTTTCTCCATTTCGCCAGCCAATTTCACTTTCATAGTATCTTGAAGGATTGGGAACTTGAGTTTCCAATCAGCAACAGTCTTGCTACTCTTAGACAGAACCATAGCAATGCGTTCTATGTCAGCCATATTTACGCGCGTCTCCCTATTGTTGAAAACAAATACATTACACTGGAATAGTAAAACATCATTGATGTTGTTAAACATTTCTTATATTCTTGTTTTACCTGTTAGCGGCTTGACCGCGAAGACGTTCTACAGTTGCCTCCAATTCATAAAGATCATTTTCGAGAAGCAACATATCCTGCCTATATATTTCCTCCTCCCTAGTAAGTTGCTAAAATGTGATAAAATTTGAATTTTTTTCCAATTACTTACGATAACAAACAAATCTACAATAAATTATTTTCATATGCATGTGTAAAGTACTCTATTATTCTCTTGTACGCACCGAGTCAGGATCATGCTCGCAGAAGCTGGCCGCAATAGCACCAATCTTGACTATTGTTTCGGCCATCAATTGCCGCATTTGAATAGCTTGCGACAACGTTGATCGGCGTAAGTTGCGTGTCTGCGAATCAAATTATGCAGAGCTTGAGAACGGTAGACCGTGCATTTCGTACACAATCGCAGCCGGACGTTCGCAAAGGCATTTAATAAATCGCTAGTTGGCTTTGCATACAGACATTCGCATAGTAACATCATTATAGAATTAATTGTGTACACAAAAATTCTCAACCAACCTCAATCCTGAGATCGTGACTTTGCTTTTGAAGCAAACGAAGTTGATTGAAAAAGTCGGGACCGACATTTAGGGTTTGTGTCCGTTGTGGTGGCAAGGGCATTTGCTGTCCGACGAGACCAGCGGGTTTCGGCGGTGGAGCTGGTTTCAAACGATCGCGTTCTGCAATACAGCGAAGGTATAATAAACGATGATCAGCTCGACTAATGCAAAACAAATATTTCATCAATATAGCACCAAACTAACCAGATATAAGCGTGAAAAATCTGTTGTGAAGACAAAAAACAGCAAAATTGGTAAAATTAGAATATATAGAAATCATAAAACGGTTATTAGTACAGCTTATAAATATATAAAAAAACATTGATCGCATCCTTTTTCAGAATATAAACTTGTAAATTAGAAAAAATAATAGTAATAAAATTTTAAGCGTTAGTAAAATTAACAAAACCAACATCGTGTGACAATTTTTCAATATCTATAATGTATTGCATAATTTAATGAAGCATTTATTAAGACGATTGTGATGCATGATTTTATTCAAGTTTCGCCATTGAAATCGTTATATTTTCAAGCAATTGATATCAAACTGTTACCTTGTGAAGACGTCCTCGGCAAAGTGGATGATTTGATTGCCGGTTTAGCTGGTTTTGTATCAGCTTGTTATGGCAAAGAAGTAAGCGGAAAGAAATCAAATACAAGAGTTATGAACATGGTAGTGATCTTAACTACAAAAGTGAAAGATGGCGAGATAACAACGAAGAATTTTTGATTCCAACACTTTAAAATACCAATGAATAATCGATTAATGTGATATATTTTATTTCTTTTAAATTCAAAACGTAATTTATAGAAATCGAAGCAGATGTCACTGTAACGTACAAAAATGATTACAATAATAAATGATCAAATTATTATTGAGAATACATCTGGCAATACGTACTGATAAACGAATATAATCTACCATGAAGACATCCTTAATTTTTTAATGTATATTTACATACACAATAATACAGGTTAATTATCTACGTAAACAGGACTCGTTGATAATCAGAACAAATATTTTTATTATTTCACAATAAACATGTTTACAATATTAATATATTCCTTAGTAATTATATCCATTCGGAAGTGCTAGTAAATATGTATGCATACCTGAGTGTTGTGGCGAATGCTGTTTAGGCGAATTCATATCAGGTGGATCATCACTAAATGATACCGATTTTTCGAAAGACACAGACTTCTCTGAAAGGACAAATATTTGATAGGTCAGCCCATTATATTGTTGATAATACAGCAGCATTAGCAACAGAATTAGGAGTTATTTTTGAATTTCATTTCCAACATTCGTGCATAATATTGAGGGGATGTAAAATTATATAAGATAATTTACTAAATTTTGTGTACGAATATGGTAAAATATTTATGTTGTCCTAATAAACTTTTAGTAAAAATGAAGACAAGCAAAAGAAAAAAAAGTGAGAGCAGGATCAACAATCGACATCACCCCAAGTCAGGATTTAAATTAAATCTAAATATGATTATTAAATTGATATAGTAGACTATAGGGAACTGTACAATTTCCACAGGGAGACCGACAATGTGATAGTGTGCAAGAAACATTGTAAAATATATTACAAGGTGTAGTAATGTATTGTTTTTCAAACACGAGATGATGCCCTATCTACATGAGAGGCATACCGTTACAGATTACAGCAATGAACTCAATCACTATATCACCAAACTAATGTCAAACTTTTCTATATACAATAAATTTACTCGCGGATTATATACCAAGTAGCAATTCACAAACCAACGACAAGGTTAATAAAGGCACAAAGGGAATAAATGGCAGGTTTTATAGTTAATTTCTGAAGTAATTGCAGCTGAATTTTAACATATCACAAGCAATGACTGTGTAAATGGATTGAATCGAATATAATTGATTTCACTATACAAGAAAGCTGAAAATAAGTAAAATTTTGACGTCTGTGACAAGCAGGCGTTCCGCATGATAATATGATTCGCTTAATACATTGCAAATGTTTTTGCTGATTCGTCGTATTCTCTTTCAACCTACAATGCACGGAAGAAAAACTCCAATTCCAAAAGATTTAGATCAAATATCACATTATTTTTGAACGTATCTTAATAATAAAATCGACACAACATTATAAGTGGTAGGACTTTTGAAGAGTCTGACTGGGGCGGTACCACTTCATTGCCAGATATTCTGCCGCTAAGCAGTAGTGTGTAAGCACTACTGTGTTCCGGTTCGAAGGGCAATGATTTCAGCGAATTTACAGGGTAAAGAGATAGACCATCTCTGGGAGACAAGCGCAGCACAGAGCCAAGAGCCAAGCACGCTCTGTGTGGTACTGTGTTGTGATGGGTAGGCTGACGCTTACTATCAAGTGCACGACTAGCTCGTTTCGTCACTTTATGCACTTTATGGCGTAAAATAAAACAAAAGACTAATCAAGTATATTTCATCTTTTGTACAAATTGAATACAAAAATGAAGGAGTTGAATGACGGATTTAATTTTAGGACTTAAATGACATTTATTTAAGTCCTAAAATGAAATCCGAGAAAATAAACTAATTTAAGGTAAATAGATAATATGAATTGATTAACTATAATATTCAAAATATTCACATCGGTAGTTTTGAAAACACTAATTCATTGCTTTAACTATTTGCAATGCATTGGCGTTTGATTTGAACGCGTTTAATTAAACTTACGAAATCGGTCCCTCCCTAATTTGGGAGGTCTCTCGTCGCTGGCAAATCTCACCGGATCTGAGTGCAGGAAAACGCAAGCCACATTAACGTACTAAGCAATTATGAACAAGCTGTTAGGCCTAAGACTTTTGTGACAAGTAAAGGCGGTGGCTTATATACATATATATTTCTTATCACATCAATATATAATTACTTTACAGAATTCCACTTGTACCGTCAATTGCAATATTCTAGCTTTTATACATAATCGATATGTACGTATATACATACATATGTACGTGTAAATAAGTTTCGTATAGTTTAAAGAGTGAAATTTGACTACAACATAAATGTGTATTTGTCTGTTTGATTATTATATTATTGATTTTCGGCCGTTGATTGACCTTCGGTAGTTTACGATTGCATTGGCTCTTACCTTGGGTGGTAGTTCGCGGTGCCGGATAAGTCTGAATGTCTTGACGGGGGGCCACGACAGGAGTGGCTGTGCCGGGCACCTGTAATGCCTTCTGAACTAAGCCAGTCAAGTTGGCAAGTTGGCGTTCCATCTTCTCGACTCGCAAGCGTTGCATGTCATCAGTTTGCGTGGTAAGTCTGCAAAGTGGCACGTGATGATAACAATTCCAAAACACTAATATGGAAACTTTCAAAGAAGCAATCAATTATATATAGATATTAAAAATGTAATAAAAAGTCGAAACCGTTCGCAACCAGCCTCTCAGGAAGTCGCAAAGCAATTGTTTTTTTTTTATTGTGGCCACAATAACGCTCAGCATTGCATAAAGTTAAGGTAATCAATAAATTCATCAATATAGATATCCTTTACATGGTTTTTCCAAAACAATATAATTTGTCATATGATATAGCTGTTATTGTTTTTGTTTCACTAAAATTAATTATGCAATTCCACGTTACCTGGCATCAAATGGCGGGCGAGGCATAGGACGCGGAGCAGTAGTTATGGCATTGACGCCGTACAACTGATATGAATCGTCGACAATTACAGTGTCACTGCAAATTGTTAATCAGTATTTAATACTATTAAAAAGTCAATAGGTACTTACGTCAATATATTTTATAATTAAATTTTAACCGATTCTGCACGAGAGGATAATCTGATTTACCTCACTTCCTCATCGATGACAGGCGCGATATTAGGCCTTACACCGCCTGGGCCCAAGAACTGAGTGTAATATGGATCTTCGTATGGTGGCCGACCGACGCTTCTTTCTGGGGAGGACACGTAGCCATCCCCGGCGAGTCCTGTAGCCCAATCAGTAGCTGTTTTTGCGAATAGATTGACAAACACTACCAGACAGATAGGCAAACCCTTGTCCGTTTAAGGATTAATATTATTTTAAGTTACTTTGTATCGACATTGTCAATGAAATTCATATAGAAGAGTAGCTCCGGGACAAGAGTTTGAAAGCCATAAAAAGAAAAGTCAGGCATGTCTATGCATCAATTGAATATAATAAAAACATAAAATTAATAATCTTCTATTGTTAAGAAACGTGTAGACAACAAGATTTTTCAAAAGAGCAAAACGAATTAACACTTTTATTAATAATATCGAATAAATAATTAATAAGCATGCCAAAAATTATGTGCTCTTGTAATCGGATCAGTAGGCCAATTGGTTTGGAGAAAGATAGAATTGGATCAATTTTTAATTTACAAGCGAGAGAAGCTTCAAGATGGCAGTCGGCGGCTCCGATGAGACGTAAAATGGCGATGCGAGAAAGAAAAGTGATTATAGAGAAAAAATTATAATTAAAAATTACGAGATCGTGTTTTAAGTATTTAATATAGTAAGTAATACAAACAAATGTTAAAATACACAAACTATAAAAAATAAAACAAATCTCTTCAAGTTGCAACTGTTAGCGGCCACATCAATTCAGTATCGACAAGAAGCTTCTAGCAAATCAATTTTCTCAAGCGTAATTACGTCTTAACACATTTATGTCGATACTCGGGTTACCGGTAACGGAGTAAAGCTGCTCTGTCACCCGAGGACAGTCGGCGGCAGCGAAGGGGAAACATCGCTCCGAACCAGTGCCTGGGACGTACGAACGCAACGGCTTGGTCGGCACTGGGGGACACACACAACCGTCTGTACCCAATGCTATTGACCCTAATTGAACAATGTGATAACACTCGAAACCAATAGTAATTCCAGTCGAGTTTCTATATCACTAATGTAATTATATAATGGCACACATGGTAGTGATGATGCTGACTATAAAGTGACTTCCATTTCACTGACGTAGTGCGATGATAGACGATGAAGTGACATTGATCGTTGAGGTGAATTATTACCGGGTGCGGGGATAGTCTTGACACGATCGGCCGGGACCGGTGGTGCGGCTGGTGAGAAAGCGCGCAGCAAAGCACCTCCACGTGGCAGTGTGCTCGGCGCCGCCGTTCCCATGTAGTACGCCGGTGCCTTAACCTAGTCATCGCATCATAGCTATTTAAAAAGAAACTGAAAAACCCCTGGAGTAACCTGAATACCCTGTGGTAGTCGAGTAATTGTCTTCAACCTGATATTGGGGGAGCAATAATCGACCATAATAATTTTCAAATTACTACCACTAATCGAAGAATATATATAAAACCTTCCACAGTAGTTTCATAATAATAATAACATAAGTTTATTTCGGACAATTGTTCATGTATGCCAGTAACAATAACTTAACCTAAATATTAATATAGAATTCACAATATCATAATAAAAAAAAATTAAGTCTCACAGACTAATCTAGTGTCTAACATAAGGTGGAAGAGTTCTTTATAGAATTGGGGCGTATACATTTTGATGCTTGCATTGCCACACGTTATCCCATAAGCAATGTGAATCCGCTGAGTGTACTTAATCCACAGGCTGTATGATTAGAATGATTGGCAATATGGCTTACAAAGTGTGACTTTAATAGGACAGGGTTTGTGCACCTTGCAAATCTTTGGATCAACGTATGGTAACGAAAACGCATCACTTAAGTATTCCGTACGCCAGTGCCCCAAGTATCTAACTTGTGAAACTCGGCTAAGCACTGTTTGGAAAATTCCAAATTCGCTCTTGATAACATTTTACACTAGACGAGACTCCTTGATATAACTTCCACACAATCGCATCAACCTCCACAAAACTTTCTATTCATCCTTATTTTGTTTAGAAAAACTCCATCAACTGCCGATGCATACTGCATATAAATATTTGTGATTATTTTTTTGTTAATTTAAAAACTATCCGAAGATGTTTTTAAAATAAAAGCAATCGTGTTATAAATTTCATCTCTAACTAGCTTAAGCCTACTTTCTGTACATATTCCATCGAAACACTGGAAACGAATCTTGAAAGCCTCCGTAGGGACATTACTTTCAGTTAATAAGTGGTAGGACTCTTGCAGAGTCCGACTGGGGAGGTACCACTGCATTGCCAGATATTCTGCCTCCAAGTAGTAATGTGTAAGCACTGAACGATGCCAGAGCAATGACAGGGCAAAGAGATAGACCATCTAATATCTCTGGGTGACGAGCGCAACAAACACGCTCTGTGTGGTACTGTGTTGTTATGGGCAGGCGTGACGCTTATCATCAGGCGTACGACCTGCTCTTCTCGTCACTCGTATAAAAAATTAAGTTTTTATAATGTGATTTAAAACTTGTTTTGACATCAGGCAGTGTTTATTCAAAAAAACTAAGCGCACAAACTTAAATATTTTTGAAGATGTGTGAAAATTCTTGGTTACTAATTTAATTTGAAATATACGTATATCTAATACCAACATCATACATAGGAACGGTTAATATACTTAACTTATTTATTACAATATACTACTATATTACTTACATTGCAAAAACGTTAATAATTGGAACAATAGTAAACATCACGAAAAATTAACGATTAAATTGTCATTGTAAAAAGTAAATAAGTTTTGGACTATAACTGGTCAGTAATAGTCTAAGATAATAATGATATATTATTATTAATAATTGACTACGGACAAAACAATACAAATGTAGAAGGAGTAATATGATACACTAACGTGTAAATAATTTACTATTCATCACTCAGTATACTCACGTCTCTAGAATTTGTTATAAGAAATGTCAGTTATGTTTACAAATAAAAAAAATGATAATAACAACAGTGGAGGTGAAAAGAAATGGCACACCTCGACTCGTTAGTTGGAGGATATGGACGTAAGGTGTCATCAGGTGAGTTTTATTTTTTGTCAGCATGTAACTTTATTTTATAATTAAAGGGCGAGAAACATAATAAAATTTCATTCGAACATCAGGTATCCTTTTATAAAATTTAAAAAAGCGATTGTGGCAAATTTGTCTCTGAAAGTCTCATGTTTAAAGTTATTTTATTTTGTTTATTTTTTATATTTCATCAAATCAACTATACCGATCAGATCTCTGTTCGAATAGAGCAATGGGTTCAGTAAATATTCTTAGTCTAGTCTTAAAATTTAATTGAGTGTGCAATGTATTGAACTAGTCTGGCTTCGTACGAGTTTACTCGTAGATAATAGCAACTAGCTAATTCTAAGAAAATTAACTAGATAATAGTCGAAAATATATCCATCAGTCATTGGCCTACTATAACCTACAGCACATTCTTTGATGGTTGCGACGATGAAGTAAAATATTGTATTTTTCGTATGTGAGGAAACCGTATACAGCATAAACTATTGTGGCTCGTTAAACTTAATACTACATTCGATATATGTCTGCGACACGCCTACGCATGACAAAACAGTGCCTGTTTGACACTGCGCTGCGCTCCTCTTCCAGCGATTTAAGATGTTCCATCTATCCAAGTAATTACATTGGCCAAATTCATGCCAACCGGAATGGTAGTGTTAACACATTACTGTTTGGCGGTAGAATTACTGGCAATTCAGTAGCACCACCCCAGACGATTTTTTTACGACATAAAGTGACGAGACGAGCAAGTCGTGCGCCTGATGGTAAGCGTGACGCCTGCCTATAACAACACAGTACCACACAGAGC
>DWGO01000243.1:0-13754 GCA_018247635.1 Eurytides dolicaon deicoon
AAGACATGCGCCTGATGATAAATGACATGACGTGTGGCCTGCCCTTAACAACACAGTGCCACACAGAACCTACTTGGCCCTGCGCTGCGCTTATCACCTAGGAATATGAGATATCTCTCTGCCCACTAATTACGCTGGAAACATTATTATTATTATTAATATTAGCCTTCAAACCGGATCACAGTAGTGCTTACACACTAATGTTTGGCGGTAGCATAACCGTCAATGTAGTGTTTTCAGGCCAGGCGAACTCTGCAAACTGCTTCAGTTCTTCGTTTTAATGATGATTTCTTTTTTGGACAGTTGTGAATCGATCTAATCTTATGATGACTATTAGTAACTTGGATAAAGTCTCAATACTCACGCGTCTCCTCTCTTCGGCAGCCTTCAGCTTCTCTTGGATCTCCTCAACCGAGGGCGTCTTCTCGGGGGAGTCGGCGCGGCGCGGTGCCGGAACCCCCACGGGCTCCGCAAGGATCACCTCGTAGGCCAAACCTCCCTTCGACATCTCCTGGCAACGGATCTCAGTAGCTGGCGACAAAAGGAATCTGTTACAATGCGATTTTTTCATAGATCAGGTGGCAAAGAGCAAGCGGCTCACCTGATGGTACATAAACATCTGCAACATTAAGGAACTTGATGCGTTGCCGGCCTTTAAGGTGGCAACAGGATCGCGTCATGAAGGCGATTAAATACACGTTCAACCACGGTTATCATAAGATATAAACTCGTTGAATTTTATTCGCAGTTTTGAGTTTGTATAAGATTTAAGGTAAGCCCATAAATACAACTTGTATTGACATATATAAATTGTAATTTCTTGTTCAGGTTGTGAATGTGTTTTGACCATATAAAATTACATTTTATATTTTTAATGTTAAAGAAAATTACGTTTTTTATTTAAATTATTTTAATAGATAGACTAAAATTATCGCACTAATAAAATATAAATGATTGAGGGTTAAATTCGTTTAAAGATCATAATTCTACAATGTTGGAAACATTGTCAAGTCTATGACCTTTTACGCTACGAAAAATAAGGCACGCTATCCCCAAAGTTATTAGCTCACTCATTTTCTATGGTTTGCAATAAATTATTGAATAAAACGAAAGATATTTCAATGCCATTATCATAGAGCCAAGTAGAAATTAAGAAATAGGTAACTTCAAGTGGGTTTTATTATTTTCCATACAACCACCAGTACTAACTTTTTTACACTTAAATAGCATCATTAAAAACATTTTTAAATGCTCACTTTGCGCGTGAAAAAAAGAAAAGAAAAACAAGGTTCCGTCCATCGGTTTCAATTTACATTCGTATACGTTACCGACATCCACTCCACTTCGTCAACATACACGAAGGGAATCTGGAGTATCGGAGTTCTGTGGAGGGTTGTAAGTGTGTGTAGTGTGTGACGTGAAAAAAAAAAAAGAAATCGAGGAACAACCGATAGCGGCAAGAGGTGCCCCGGCAGTGTTAGTCTCGCCGGAAAGGGCTCAGAGGCACTTGAGCACGGAAACGGAGACTTATAGCTTGCGCTGCGAATATTTGAACGGAGGGTGGAGATCTAAATCAAGTTTGCGTTTGGTTGCCACGCTGTATTACGCCGTCGGCTTTTTTCAAATTCGAGTGAATTTTCTTTTTTAAACCATAAAATAAATGTAAATACCTTTTCTTTTCTACGAGCTAAAATAACGAGACTATTCTCCTTCATCAATAATAGGATGAAACCGAGTTACGAAATAGTTTGATTGGCGAGAATTGTAACAGTGGAGTGAGTGGTATTGCTGTTGGTGTTCAGATGTTTGACTTTCGGGTGGTTGAACCACTATATACTTTTTATTTGAGTTAAAGATATTGTGAAACCAATGCTGCAAACTGTATGATTAGGTCTATTCAGAAAAGTGTGTCTTAAAATAGTAAAAATAATGGAACGCCAAAATATTATTCTACACAAAGAACGGCCACTTGCCGTAAAAGTAAGACTGCATAATTCGTGTTTTTTTTTACGAGATAATCGACGAGACAAGTCGTACACTTGATGTAAGGCGTCACGCCTATCAATAAGAACACAGAACAACACAGAGCATGCCTGGCTCATCACCCCAGAGATATTAGATGGTCTATGTCTTTGCCCCGTAATTTTGCTAGGATCATTGCCCTTCAAACCGGAACACAGTAGTGCTTACACACTACTGCTGTGCAGCAGAATATCTGGGTAGGTAGTGGTACCGCCCCAGTCGGATTTTGCACCTTAGAAGTCCTAATACTTTTTTAATTGCTTACAACTTTATAGACAGTAAACTGTTTATTACGTTACTTCTATAATAAATTCGGTAAATTAATGAATATGTATAATCATATTAATAATGCTTATAGTGTTGTAACGGCGTAATAAATTCATTTATATGTAAATAACCCTTCGCCGTATTAGGTAATATTATGGCTAAATAATTTACTAAGGACATAATTTAATAAACCTCACTTGAAAGCTTGTGGTGGCAGTTATCTTTATGAAATACTTTGGCACGCATTAAATTAGCCCGCAAAGCAGTTAGCACCCCATAGGGGAAGGATATTAACGGGTCGTTTAATTAAAATACGCTTTTGTGTAAGTCAAAAATTCATATAAAATATTTTATAAAGAACTCCGTAACACACAAGTCATGAAGGTGCGAGGAGGTAAACAAAGATAAGGAAAAGCTGGCGAATTACAAGGGGACTTTTAAGGAATCCCTTCTGGGCCTTGGGGCATGACTCATAGGGTTATTGTAAGGTATTACACTACTGTATCCTCTAATGATGCATGCATGCATGCAGAAGGGTACAGGTTGCCGCAGTTAATGTTTATTATTTTCTGTTTGGTGAAAAAATAATATTGTTTCGGAGACATGCGGTTTGATTAAAAGTTTTGAAAACAAGCTATTTAGATAAAATATTTGCAGTTTGAATTTAAAGACAGAGACAGCGGCTAAATACTTAAAAATGACCAAAAAAATTTGAAGCGATGTAGGTATGTTTTCGAAAATAAGAACTTAATTGGAATTTGGAAGAGAATTCTAGAGCGTGCGAACTAATAACATAATTAGATAATTAACATACAGGACCAAATAGAATGCTTTGTGATATCTAGAGAAATAAGCTATTCGAAGATAACACCAAAAAAGAAAAAACAAAATTTGCAAAACCACTTACCACTAAGGAAAAACAAAAAACAAAAACCCAACAAAAACACAAATGTTCAAAAAACAACTGTGAATGCGAGCGTCTGGCACGACTGACAGCTTCTTATGGCAAACAAAGCGACACACAGACAAGAAAGATGGTCCAATATAAACAATATCTATAAGCCAATCTGTTTTCTATGCCAAAACGCAAAACAAAAACCTAGCACAAAAAAAATCATCAATCTAACGAGCGAAGATATCACCAGAGCCCTTAGCTCACTTACTGATGAATTTGACTTTCTTCGGCTGCTTGGTCCTGGGCTTGCCGACTGGTTTCTTGACGGGCGCGGACCGCCGGTGCGCTACGAACAGATTGCAAGGTCAGACCGGGTGGGCGAGGACGGCGCCGCGGCCTCACCTGAAGACTACCACACCCACTGGCTTTGGAACACTTGCTTGTCAAGCGGGGGATTCGTATAGCTTCAGCGTCATCTCTGCCTGGTATTACAATCGTCTTCCATCGATAGGAACTTTTATATAACAAGTAGGTTTTAATATAAAATCCGTGTCGACCAATCGATATTTTTTTTTATCTACACGACAGCTTTCTAGCTACACGACAAGTTGATTTTTGTGAATAAAAATTGACGTACGTTTATGAATCGAACTTAACGTGTTGTCTGATATATCTCCGAAGTTCAAGGTTGAAGAACAATGAAATTTATATCGAACCAACCTTTCAAATAAAAAATACTGTATAGTTAATAAATTCAAATTTTTGACGACTCAAATTCAAAGCCTGTTTGAATAGCAAAATGTACCGAAACCATTAAAAATACATGTTTGGAATGTTTTGTCAAAGAGAAATCATGGGTTGGTTTTTGTAGGTGTTAAGCTTTGTTCACATACAGCGAAAATTTATTTTTATATCCACTGTGTTTAGGATAGAAATATGTACATCTTTTTAACTGTAGAACTGTAGGCCTAAATTAAAATCATCAGAGTAATCAAAAAAGTATGTTATCGTTGTATTAGTAAAACATAGATTGAAAAAAAAAAATTGTTGATGAAAAAGTATTTGCTTTAAAATTAATGAAAGTTACTTTACAAACATATGTACCGGGTGCATAAGCAAAAAAAAAAATAATCCTATATGAGCGATTCGAATATTAAAAAAATTACATCAATTGAAAACAATAATCTAACAAAAACGGCAACCCTATACGAGCACATCAAATTTGAAATGGATTTTCAATTGAAAATTAATAAACGCAACCCTAATTCGAGTACCCTAATAAAATCGATATCGATAATCGAATGTTATATTCATGGACTTATTTTCGATTCCGGCTGCTCGGTTGCGTGTTGAGTGTAGGGCGTCGCGTGACGGGCGTCGAGTATCGATTTTGGCGGAGCCGAGGCGGCGCGCTGTCGCACTCGCTTAGACTGTTACGTGCTAATTGCGGGCCTAGATAGACATCGGTATTCACGGAATCGCCGCGTTGCTTGAATACAGTGCGGGACACTAACGGCCACCGCAGTGCTTTGCATTTTAGTTGATACAATTTTTTTTAAAGAGGACGGCCAAGTCTTTCGAACCTGTAACGTAGCATACCTAATGGTAAGAGATATGCTTGTCCATAACAACACAGTCACAGTTTTTTTTAACGAGACAGTGCGCCTACCACCCTAAGATGTGGTATCTTAATGACCAATAATAGTCTTTCAAAACTGAACATTTAAACATTACTTGCTTGACGGCAGATAATTTTTCACTAACCCAGGCGGATTCTGTAGAGTCCTACCACTGTCAAAAACAGTTCCTAGGTGTCTTTAATTGAACCGGTACAAAAGTTTCATTGATTTCATACTGAATTCAAATCACGCAAAGAAATTCGAGTTAAATAAAAAAAATCCCATAAAGAAAACCAAAATCTACTTTCATGATTCCTGAAAAAACTCGTTAATAACCTACTAGATATTTTCCAACCTTGCCGAAGCCAGAAATACAGCCGACAATTCTCTTCAACTATACACCTAACTCAATTATGGAAAAGTTTTAAGATGGTATCGTCTTGTCCAAACTTTCAAAACATCAGGAGTGCAAACATCAAAGGGAATTAGTTACGGGAAGGTTCGAATAAGGTGTCATCGTCGCCAACTTTTCTATAACGTCGGGAGTGGAAAGTAATTCCGAGCAGGCGCCGTTCGGGAGATCACGTAAGCGACGTCGTAGGCAGTAGTCCGGGTGGTAATAAGGCCCTGGCACGACAGGCCGAGACGGGAGGGCCGCACGTGAGGGGAATGCCTAGGCGGAGGCACGCTCCCTCCGAGGATAATCCCTCACGGCCCACGCCGCCAACCGCGAGACACTTTAATTTGAAAAGCGAACCCTTGATTAGCCCCCGGCCGGTTGAATTACGACCAGGTTTCATTAACACTCCGTAATAAAACGCAATGTTTGAATGATTAAGCAACGAAATACTGTAGAGTGTTATGTATAATTACTTTTTTCGAGACTTCGGTCCATCTGTGTATCTTAACTGCCGCATAATTTACCATTTACAGTTGTTTGTTGGTATATATAGTTATACTGCATCAAAATCTTTTCTTAATTACGATAAGATCATAGATTAAATTAGTATGATCACTAATTAATTAGTCTCGATTACGTTACTTCGAAAATTGTAATGCCAAATTAAATTGTGTAGTAAAAATTTGCATTAGAGTACTGTTGACTAAGCTATCGATTCCTTTGAATCGATAGCTTAGTCAACAGTACTCTAATGCAAATTGACTCTTTAGCCCCAACATGTTAAGGGATTATGTTACGCACTAACGATGTCTTTCACAAATACAAAAGTTAAGAACCAACGTGTATTAATACAAAATTACTGAATTAGATATAAAACGGCTCTGGTGGCGGCTGGACAGAACAACATCCAACTACAATGTAAATATTTAATAAAAAACTCTTTAATTCAAAGGATTTTTTGTTCGTGAAACCGATCCGTAAAGATGTTCTAGCATTTGAATTGGATTTTAATTACCCGAAGTTTCACAAAAAGGGGACTTTCACAATCGCTATGGTCACTTGATGGGCTGAGATGTTTTTCTGTCAATGTCAATTAAGAAATGTTTAAAACTGTAACATTAAAAATCATTATTAAAAATTCCAAAAGATTGAGACGTAGATAGACCATATATTGAGAAAATTAAAACCTATCAAGTCGGACGACCGAGGTGAAAATAGAATTGAAGTCCTTAAAGGCATATAATGGACGGTCACGTGAATATGAAACAGTCACAAGACAAACACAGGTTGGAGAAAATCGATTGTAAATATTTAAAAAGGTTGAAACCCCGTGGGGTGGGGCGCGACCCTAGGGCGCCACACGATACAGCATGAAAACTGATAATATATTTAAAGCCAGGTATTAAAACGCGCGAGGGGAGGGGCCCGAGAAAGAGAATTTACAACCAGTGGGAATATGAGCGCGCGACCACGTAAGAGTTTTAAATGCGACGCAAATGTGACCTCCGCGCCCAACATAATGGAGAGTGCCGCAGCGTATAGAAGCTTCTAGACACAGAGCACTATCCAGGGCTGCCACATTCACTCTTCGGGCATTGAAATGTGATACGATAATCCTGAACAGTTTTTTTTTTATTATTTTCAAACGTTTTTTGAGCTCAAAGGTAAAGAAAATTATGTAATCATATGAACTGCCGTCCTACGGTAATAGTTATACAGGGTTATGTTAAAAATAGTCTTCATCGAAATGTAAGCTTTTCACAGCCCTGGGACTCGAACATTAAACGAGGCACCCTCATTAGCGAGATGGAAGTCTAGTTTGAAATTTTAATTAAAATGTGTACGGCGACGTTGGCGAGCCCTTTTACCCAGCCATTATTTTATGCGAATTTAAAGACTGCATATCTGACGCCATTGTTCCGAAGAGTAGATTAAAACTGCATCGCATTTGGATACAGTTAAGAGTTAGGATCATGAAAGGATTACTTCTATAAACGGCAAGAGACCATTATTCATAACAGCTATATTGTTGCTATTTATACTGTGCGTAAAGAGACAATGTCTCTAAAGTACAACACGCAACCGCAGTCCGCAATGCATCACTGCGACAGTATTTCACCACTAGCTGTGAAATGTCTTTTTCTGTCTTGATCGGACATTAAGCAACATAGTTATAAAGGAGAAATAGATATAACAAACTTATTGTTTCGTAATTTGTTATAGCAATCAACAAATTAGGGACGAAATTCCTAACCGCGGAGGTGTTTGTTACGTATAAAGGGATTGTTATGCTAATAATTGAGATAGCGTGCGTCAATGAGCGTCCTCAATCGGATCACGACGGGAGATCCCTCTCGAAAATGATCCAAAAAGGGGTGCTAAACTTGTTGAGTCAATTAAATTGTGACGTCGTAATTCCACCCCATGCAATTATGTCATCTATGCTCCCCCATGTGCTTTAGCACCATCGTAAAGACAAATCTGTGAACAATAAATAATGTTTAATGCAGACAAGGCAAACAACAGAATTAGATGATTTAATTTCATGGTCGTAAAAAGCACCCCAAGGGTTGTAACGTGCAGAGTTATACTTCCATTACAATAATTGTAATTACGCATGATATGTTCAGTTGAATGCCACGACAATAACATCGTTTTAAAATTTGTGTATAAAGTTAAAAAAAATGTTTGACAACATCATTCCTTAATTTTTTCATAAATATTTAACATAATTGTTTAATCTCTGACGTAAGTCGAATAAAAAATACGAGGCAAGGTAACACATTTGAGTGCGCAAAATGGTGGACGCATATGTACATCGAGCGCTCTGTACAAAATGGTTGACATTATGCAGTAATATTAAATCAATACGTCTGGCGCAGACAGAGGCTCGGCTTACTGAAAGCAGAAAAAAGTACAATCTGTCGAATCAAAATCTTCTTAGACGAATTAGGAAAAATTTTATACAAAGTACCTAATTCGAAAAGCTATATACCATCTTAAAAAGTAAGGAAATATAGGGACAGGAAAAGAACGATTATAAGGTAGGAGTCTGACGTTGAATAAGAGAGGAAGGGCAATTATGTCAGACTGCCGAGCATGGATCACGTGCCGGTAGGCGCGATCGAAACGCCGGTTGGAACCCTCTCCGCCCCCGCCCTACGCCGGCCGGCCGGCTTTTCCACGCCGTAATTCGGTTCGGTAACGAAATTACATTTCATGCGTTCTACGCGACAAGAAAAACCTAATCCTGTACAATAATCAGTCAGACCTTACACAAATTTGTTTTATCTATTTGTTATATGTAAAAATTAAGAACACAGGCAAAAATGACACGTCGGTAGGGAAAATAGAGATTTATGGATATAGAGTTTGCGAGGGTTACCTTCAAGTTTTCATCACGCCGATGCTGAAAGCAATAGATGGTTAGAAAGCTCTGATTGTGCAATTCGAATAAAATTAGGAATAGCAAGTCTTATCGTGGTTAAGCCAGATAACCAAGGGGGCGTTTCGTCTCCATAGTGAGGGCTGCGGCGTCGCCGGTCGATCCTCGAAGGGAATAGAGTTGTGTTTTGTGCTTCGTTCCCAACCTGCGGGAAGTACGGGAGCGCGGCATGAGTGGCAGAAGCACTGCATCACCGAGTCCCGAACGAGCCCTATCAGCATGGTGAAGACTTTGGAGTGGACTGTCTAACGAGTGACGGAGTCGCGGCGCGGCGCGGGCGTACTGCGCGACTCTCGCCCGGAAACTGACTCGGCTGGGGGGAGGCTTCGGTCGATAGCCGAGCACCCCCTGCCCTGCGGCACCCTCCGCGCCCCGCAGCCTTGCCGCCCCTAACTTGATAACCCCGCGCAACAAAATAAGCCTGCCAAATGGACAAATCATACCGACTGCGAGACTGCGACGATTACACATTTCTCTCGGAATGTGGACGAAAGACATCTATCAGTATAGGGCTTGACAACGCAAACTCAGGGTGTAGACAAATTCCGCAAGACGAATACTTCTTGCAGTATAGGAAACTGCACTATTAAATAATAGATCCAGCGCTATACGTAAAACCGACGTTTGGTTTGGTACAAATATAAGAAAACGATCAGGATCTTGAGAAAATATTTGTTTATAGTCTTCCACCGCCGTGCCTAGCAACAGTGGGGGTCTAGGGTCGGGGAAGACGAACTAATTTAAGAGCCACCTAGACTCGTGCGGGTCCCGACGGGCTTCTCGCTCATAAAAACAGCTCGGACGGTAGGGCGGGCGGCGGCCGGGGGCGGCGGGGCCCTGCGGAGGTTACGCCGCCGTCTCGGCGCCGCCACCCGCAGCCAATTAACGGCCGCCAGAGCCACATTCAATTCGTACCACCGCTAAAACTGACTTCCGATTGATTTCGTTACCCCTTAAATACACCGCGATAGTAGCTGCAAGACAACTCCACAACATCCGATGACAACCCAGGACTCTCTCTACCAAGATTTAACCTAGTAATTGGTACGTACGGCTTTGCCTAGTTGGATTGGTCCGTTTATGTCAGAGGCGAGCGATGAAGTTGGTGCAACCGAAAATACGGTGTCGCTGCAGGGCGGCGGTATACCGCGACTGCAGTGCATGGTGTCGTAACCTCGTGCACCGGTTCCGTCCGCGGCGCGGTGCGGTGCGGCTGATCGATCCCGGGCAACAACCCCGGAACCGTGTCCCCCCGCGGTGGCGGTCGGGAATTCCGGAGACGTACGCCAGGTTGGCCGGTGCGGGAATAACGCACGCGGCGGCCGACTGGCTGCCGGTGGTTACAATTGCCGTAGATTCATAGACACCTGGATTCGCTAATGGACCGAACCCCGCCCTTTTAAAAACAACAATGACTAATATGTGTATGAATCACATTCAGTCCTGACTACTTCAAATGCTGCTTCATTTAAGATATTAAAACAATTAGTTTTTCTAGTTGAAAACAACTGACTTGACGGAAAAAGATGAAACGTGGGCTGCAATAGATGTGCTGTTGATCTAAACGAACTTTTATCAACTACAATTGATGACAATGAAAAAATGTAACCCTCTTCCTTGCTTGCAATTCATAGATCATATTACTATTATGACAAATGACTTTCCTGGTTATGAGCAACTACGATCAATCAAGCTACTATTCCACAGACAGCAACAGAATAAGAATATGATAAAAATATAAAATTAATTAAAGCTCACACGAAACAAATTTTGAATTAATATAAAGGAGAATAAATCAAGGATTTTATAAATCCAACAGTTTCATTAAGACGGCGGAATGGCGCCCAACTTGGGCCACCAAGATTAATAATTTCTACTTAGCCGCTTATTTTACTTTTGTTACTGCGCTGTTATGTATATAGATAGACTATAATAATGTACAATTTCTTTTCATATGGCAAGACTTACATTTTGTAAAGTTTTCTAATTAATGGATCTCTTAAACATTTTCTTTATTTACGCAAATACTACACAAAATATAACTGAGCCTTTTATTTTTTCCGGTTGTCATGATTACATGTACAACTTCATGTTATTAGTAAAGACTTGACACAAGTTTTTAGAGTCAATAATTGAACCGTGAAGTTTGAAAGTGGCCTAAAACGTTTCCCAAGATTATTAAGTGTCGGAAAGGTAATAACTTTATTGTAAATGAGATGGGAGAAGAAGATTTTGTATCAACAAAATTATCAGAAGAAGCAATTTTTAAAAGGGTAAAGAATGCTGATGGAGAATCCATAAACTTGTTAGACATATGTTTGACTCGTTTCGTTAGAAATAAACCGTATAAAAGGCCACTTTCACAATAAACGGCTCATATTTATTTGGGTTATTTTTAATTTACACACCCGACGCTTCGACGCCGTTACTAATATATTAGACCTCGCCGATAATTAATAAAAATACACAAAATCTACAGAAACATGGTTCGTATAGAACTTTATATTAATAAAAATAGAAAACAGTTTGTATCCATTGAGAAGCATAATGCGGTAACGACAGAGTATGTGACATTTTCCATGTTTAGTGGTTGTCTCCATATAACCAATATTCTCCAAGAGCAGAAAACGAAAAAAAAAATTCATTCATAAAATCATTTGAATGTCAAATACATAATTTGTCAAAAACTTACATGTGTTCTTTGACAAAATAATTTTTATAACTTTAACTCAATAATTTTATGTATTGTGTTCGAATTTTGACTACCTTTTATATTTTTAATGAAGAAAGAAAATTATTTGCATTCCCTTAATACTAAAATTGGTTGAATAATGGCCTGAGAGATACCGTGTAAACAGAACCATTAAGCGGTGTTTGAAGACTCTTATTAGGCCTGTTCACAATCTGCAATTTACCCCAAGATGCTAAAATAGCTATGCTATGACTCTCATTTGACCAATTTTTCGGGAATAAACAAAGTATAAGCCATTCTACGCCCTTAAAACTATATCTGCACAAAACTTATCGCAGTCCATTGCTGACTACTAAATTTAATCGGTGTAGCTTTTATTATAAAGTCAACCAAAGCTAACCAACTACGTGCTTACTAGCATTCATTCTACAATTTTCTAAAATCATTTATTTCATCAGCAAAGCCACCTTCAACGAGGTACTGCTTCGATCAGCCAAAAAATATCATCGACACGAAACACTATCTAATATCATTATAGTTTACATATGACCAGCGTCTTGCCGACTATACTCGGAAGACGTCTGTTTCTAAGCTGGTGGTAGGTGGTAGACTTTGATGTTCATAGATGATTAATTTAAATTGGACTACGTATCAGGTATCACGATCTGGGAACGTCTGCGGGATCAGAGTGCTATCAGTCGTCCTCCGCACAGCGGCAACAAGTTCAGTCACGTGCCGGTCGGATTTTGCCGGGAACGGGAACGTAATGCCGGGGCAGCGGCGCGCGTCCTGCGAGGCCGTATCGATCTCGATTCGTTTCGTTCTTTGTTTAAACACCGCGACGCGATATTGTGACGGCCATGCGATACAACGTACGACAAAAAGCTGAAATATACTGTATTTTTTATGGAAGGAATTGCAATTTTCTCAATTGCAAGACTCACATTCATATGAGAACTTTAGATTGTTTTTTTTTAAAATCTTAAATGGAAATTATTTTTTCTTTAGGTTCTAGTAGAACGATGGCAAATAAGGATAAATCTACAAGATTACTTGTTATTTTTTTAATCTATACTAATATAAAACGTATATGGACTAAATTTGTCACATAAGATTACAGAGGCTACTACTATATTATATAAATGCTCTATTTTCCACGAAAAAAGGAGCTGAAATAATAATTTAAATTAATTGTGATTACAGATTGATAAATATGGAGAAAGAAAAAGTAGCTTGTGCAATTTATACCATACGTAGAAAATTCTTACTTTATATCGTGTAAAAATCTCATCTAACGAATAAATAAAACTGGCCATTTCAAATCCTCGTTAAAGTTTATGAGACAGCTGGAAAAGCTAAATCACCTTAATGCCGTCTCCACAAGAATGACCACGTTTCTAATTTAGACTCTTTTCTAACTAGTGTCGTAAAGTCAAGTTGATAAAACCGAAGGATTAGGCCCGAAGTCAGACAGATTGGACTTTTTGTATCTACAAAACTATGAAGCAGGAACTTATTCCAGCGGCAGGCATGGAATTTCGATTCCCTTTAAGTGGAAAAAGTACTGACATATATCACTCTTAGTGTACAACATAGTACGATTAGGAGGACTAAAAGGGCTTTATTTAATATTATATTTTACAAATTTAGTTTTCAACGATCGAATAACTGAAACAAAAATATTCAAATAAATAGGTCGTTAGCTTCAAATATTAACAGCAAATCACCCAAATGTCCAAGTTGTTTAAAAAAATTATCAAAAATGGACGACGGTGAGGACTCTCGCAGGGCTTGTAATAATTAAGTCTCTGATCCAGCGTTAATTATGTACTTCGGAGCTCGGGGACAAGTTAAATAATCGGGAGGCGCGGAAACTTGCCCCATTAGCATAGATGGGAGCCGTAAGTTATTCAGCAGGTAAACATCTCCCTTTGACGTTGTTTTTTCGGGGGCAACGGGTGTCGCTTTAGACTTCTGGCAAGTGCAGTAATTGTGAATATCATTGTGGCGGTCCTATAGTGACCTAATTTAAAGATAGCTGACAAATAGCTCGACGTTATAATAAACATTAATTCAAGAGCATTGGTAGTATATTTTTTTATGGGTGTAAATAATGACGGATATTCACCAATAAAGTGAGTCAGATCTGCCGCGTATGAACGCTCACAATCGAGACAGAAGTGTTGCTAGCCACTAAACTAAAAATGAAAAAAAAAAAAACGCGATAAATATCTTTTTTTACGAGATAAAGTGGCGAGACGAACAAGTCGTGCGCCTGATGGTAAGCATCACGCCTGCCCCCATAACAACACAGTACCACACAAAGTATATTTGGCACTGTGCTGCGCTCGTCACCCAGAGATATTAGATGGTCTATCTCTTTGCCCTGTAATTGCACTGGCATCATTGCCCTT
>DWGO01000244.1:0-13744 GCA_018247635.1 Eurytides dolicaon deicoon
CATTATGCACGTCACACATTCTGGGAAAATCATTAATATTTTTGTGGACGTACATAACATTATCATACACGTTTTGATAAGCGACACACTTCTGCTTGGCGGTTGAATAACTGGTCAATGGACTGGTTTGATTGTTGGTTGACCAACCCAGGCAGACTCTGCAAAGAACAAGGTGGCAATAAGGTGTGACCTGATAGTCGTTGGCGGAGGCGTCGAGGGCGCGATGTGGCGAACGGCACACGCGCTTGATGGAGCTGCCAAGGCGCGTGACGTCGCTCCAGTAGAGGCAACCGCCCGCCCAGTCCATGTCGAGCGCCACCGCGTTGGTCAGGTTGTGCACCAGCAGTGAGGTCAGCGCAGCGCCAGAGCCCAACCCCTCGTCTGCTATCGTCGTTTGCCGGATGTAGTAGCGGTTCGTGAATATCAGCGACGCCTTCACCGCTGCAATTTATATTTTGGCTGCATTATCATTCAAATATATCTACCGGATATCGGATGTCGTAAATGACCAATTGAATATTTTGGTGAAACGTACAATTTTTGGTGTCCCAAATGGGTTTAGCTTTTTTTTTCACTTTTAACGCTACTGATACATATACAGCGAGTAAAGCGAGTTTTCAAATACGTGACTCATCATAAAACAACAAGCGTTCTACTCAGTACCTAATAAAATTATTAGAACTCCAGTAAATTTTACTATTAATTTCAACAACGTGTATTCCACCTGGACGACCCAGATATCGGTGGACAGATCGTGTGGAAGCTAATTGGCGCGAACTTTAAGTTAGTAATTAGCAAGAAGTAGCGCAAGACAGAGAAAGATGAAAGTCTTTCATTTCAGGGGCCAGGGTCCACTTCGGGTCACCGAGCCAGTGGAATAAGTAAATATTACTATTAAATGTTTTTGACACCTATTATCATAAACTATTTATGAATAAATAAGGTAGAGTGAGGTGTAAGAATTGCTTTAATCTAAATAGATTTATTTTATTTAATAGCAAATACAACCACTTACACGAAATTGGTTCGCAACTGATGCCATCAGACATTAGTTTATATCCTTCATTGCAGGAACACACAAAGCTGCCGATCGTGTTACTGTAACGACAAAATAACCAGTATTACGAGTAAATAGGTGTACAAAGATATACATTGAGACGAAGATGCTACCCCTTATTTGTTTCTGTCTTTCTTTCCTATTGGCAGTTCGAAAGATCAATCTTTAAAAGATTCTCTTTCTCCCAAAAGAAAATCAGCTCGATTGTGTTGGAAGATCTGGAATATCGAACAAAAAGCACCAGCGCGTCAAAGAAGAGAGCATGAGGTGATTGAAAGGCAAAAAGCTGAACATAGGCAATTATCGAAGCATAATATGTAAGAAACTTTTTTTAAGAGATAAAGTGACGAGATGAGCAAGTCGTGCGCCTGATGGTAAGAGTCACGCCTGCCCATAATAACACATTACGACACAGAGCGTGTTTGACTCTGTGCTGCGCTCGTCACTCAGAGATATAAGATGGTCTATCTCTTTGCCCTGTAATTGCACGGGCATCATTGCCCTTCAAACCGGAACACAATAGTGCTTACACATTACTGTTGGCAACAGAATATCTGGCAATGCAGTGGTTCCTCCGCAGTCGGACTCTGCAAGCGTCCTACCACTTGAAACAAACAACAACTGTGAAAAGGCAAGGGCACCGGCAGCGCTGGTCGCAGGGCTCGTCCTCTGCGCACTCGTCGACGTCGCGGCAGGCGTGGGCCCCCTGACGCCGCCACCCCTTGCGGCACCAGCACGCGTGCCCCACCGCCAGGTCCGTGCACCTGTGCGCGCACTCTCCGTTCAACACCGCGCACTCGTTCACGTCTGCCGGAAGCACGCATCACTTCACTATTATCGCTCCTGTATAATCTTTTCAACGGCACCGAAGATCGCACTCGATTCTTATTTATATCTTTATATGTATTTGTTTAAACTTTAATGTAAACCGTAAAAAGGTACATATGGTTTTGTACCAAGCGTTAATGAAGCTCTTCGTATATTTTCAGACAAGAAATTCCAAAAAAAAAAATTTTCGTTTGAAGCAAAAATGACGCGCCTAATGGTATAGAACACGCCCGCTCATAACAACACAGGGCCACACAGAATTCTGCTCTACCCTTGTTACCCAGAGATTTATGATGTTTTATCTCTATACCCAGTAATGACGCTGGCATCGTTGTTCATAGCGTAGCCTTTACGGCAAAGAGTTACCGTAGAAACTAAAAACATATTGAAGATACCTACTATAAAGTTTAAGAAAGGTTGAATCGTTCAAAATTAGTATTAGTAAAATTTATAGTGTATAAACTCACTGCAGCGCCACTCGTCGCTGAAGTCGCCGCAGTTGTCGTTGCCGTCGCAGAGGACATTTAGCGGCACGCAGGCCCCGTTGGCGCAGCGCCACTCGCCTCGTGCGCACCCCCACAGCGCAGCGCCCGGCGCCTCCGAGCTCGTGCCAAACGCCCGCGAATACGATCCTATTTGTTATTGCCAATATCGATCGAGATATATGAGAAAAGTTCTTTTTGGTACTACATGGTTTAATGATGAGAAGTGTGTTATTGGCACATCTTTAAGGAAAAGATGCGTGCTTTTACATTTCGTGTATTTTTGTCTAAACGCTGTACAAAGTAGCTTTGCAAAATGTAAATACAAAACAGTGTTTATGTTCTAGTTTGCAAACTGGATTAGGTATGTGTTATGTTAACTTAAGCTAGCTAGTGTTGTGAATGTCAATTCATAAAGTAGGTGTGCTAAAGTTTATTGATGTGAAACATTGATTAGCAAAGCGAGTACCGCATATGAGAGGGTCCTCGTCGGAGCCGGTGCCGCCGCCCTTGCCGTCTTGGCAGTGGTCGCGACCGTCGCAGACGAGCGCAGCGGGGAGGCAGCGGCCGCGGCAGCGTACGCCGCCGTTCAGAGCGCCGCACAACGGGTCCGGTTCCTGCGACCCCTCCGCCCCTTCCATGCCCCCACCTCCTGCCGCCTCAGCTCCCTTGATCTCCGTCTCTGTGGCCGTATCAGTGCCGCAGCCCGGCGGCTCATCCGACCCGTCGCTGCAGTCTACGTCACCGTCGCAGTACAAGCTCTGACCGGCCCCACAAAGATAAATGCACATCGCTCTATCACAAGTCACTTTAAAAGCAAGGTTTCTACGAGTATTCATAGCAAGTGAAAAAAAATTCAATCTCTAATTATAATAATGTTCTCCCGACCGATTTTCGGACACGGCAGTCAATACATTGCAGTGCACAGGCATTTAGGCAGAACACAAATACACTCCCTCTTCCTTTACCCTTATAGCCTGAATAGACGGATACCCGACTAAAACCGGGGAGAGAACAGACGCAGACGCGGTGACATTAAGCCGACATCTAAGTAACTAGCCCTCCAAGACACAATTAGATGGTGTCGACAAGAAGCCGGGACCGACTTTTTACATGCCTATCCGACGCAAGGATCATCTCACTTTTCAGGCAATCGGAGTGATCAGTCCGTAATACCTTAACCCAACAAAAACAGCAACAAAAAGTCATTGTCCTTCGTGAGATTCGAACCCACCTCCGATTTCTAAAGCGCAGGGCTATACCACTAGGCCACGGAGGCCGTACTCCGTGAACCTCTGATTATATTTGGTGTATTGGGAGTCTTTCGACTTTCTGATTTATTTAGACTTTTCACGTTACTTTCTCATTCTGAAGTTAAAGTGCAAATTGAGGGAGTGGGAGATTTGAGCACGTACCGAGTCGAGGCAGAGTGCAGAAGCTGGGCAGCGGAAGGTACCCGCGGCGCACATGCAGGCTGCCTCGTCCTCGGCGTGCGGGCAGTCAACGGCGCCGTCGCATTCGGCTCCCGCCGGCGCGCACGCCCCTGACACTGCGCACCGGAACATGCCTGGCGCACACGTGCCTGCTCCACCGCTGCCCCCGGAAGCATGCCCTGTTTTTATTACATCAAATCACAAAACAACATCGTCCCACACGGTACCTGCTTGGCTCTTCGCTATGCTCAGGACTTGCAGAGTCCGACTAGGGCGGTACCATAACATTGCCAGATATTCTGTCGCCAAGTATTAGCGTGTAAGCACTACTGTGTTCTGATTTGATGGGCAATGATGCCAACGCAATTACAAGTGACGAGCGTAGTACAGATCCGAGCACGCTCTGTGTGGTACTGTATTGTTATGGACAGGCGTGACGCTTACTATCAGGCGCAAGACTCCTCTCGTCACTTTATCTCGTAAAAAAACCCAGAGATTTAAGATACTATATATCCACCCGGTAATTACACTAGCAACGTTGGCGTTATAACGGGAACACAGTAATACGTACAAATTACTGATTGGCGGTAGAATAAGTGGCTTTGCAGTGATACCCAGGAGGATTCTGCAAGAGTCCTACTAGTTAGAAACTCATCTGTTAAAAAACCAATGCTCCCACCGCAATGCAGCGCTTCGTCGGATCCGTCGCTGCAGTCGAAGTGGCCGTCGCAGCGCCAAGCCAGCGGGATGCACTCAACGCCAACGCCACTGCCGCTGCATTTGAACTGCTCCTCCCCACACTCCTCTGCGCTCGATTCCTCCATCGTTTCCGTGGATCCGGCGCTTCGATTCAATTCAGTTGTATCTGCAGTGGACCAAAAATTATGTTTTTTACCTTTGTAACTTACAATAAATACTTGCAGTTTTTTTTTATATAGGAAACGAGATTTACTCGAGTCAACACTTGGTTTTTAAATATCACGTTGCCTCATAATATTCTGAATTACTGCTTGACTTTGTGTTGTAACACAGTCTGTTTTCTTCTATTTACGCAAATACTTGACATTATAAAATAAAACTATTATAATACTATTATTAATACTAAATATTAAAATACTAAAAACTAATAAAACTACTAAAAATCAAAATAAACGCGATAAAATCCGTAAATAGTTTTATTTTATAACAGTCTGTGTGTACTCAGATTTATATTATAGATATTAACTCTCTAATTTATCTCATGTATCTTTACGTTTGTGGAGAGAAAATAAATCCTCATTATTATTATTATTAAATTCCTTACTAAACAAGGAAAAAGTAAAAAAAAAACATTCATGAAGAGATGGTGTCTGTTTATCAAGAATCTGCACCTTCAATGTCTACTGTTCAAAAGTGGTCAAGTGAATTCAAAAGGGGCAGAGAGTATTGATGACGAACCTCGCTCGGGCGGCCCGGTTACTGCCTCTACCAATGAAAATGTCAAAAAAGTTGAGAAAATTGTTCTTGAAGATACCCGAATGAAGGTTCAAATGATAGCGGAGATGACTAACCTTTCTATCGGTACCATACTGTATCGGTACTGACTATCTTAACCTTTCAAAAGTCAGTGCAAGATGGGTCCCGCGAATGCTTACAACGCCACAGAAACAAGTGCGAGTCGAGTGTTGTAGGGAGTTTTTGGACCTCTGTTATGAAAATCCTTCGAGTATTTCCGAAAGGATTGTTACTGAAGATGAAATGGTTCATCACTATGACACTGAAAGTAAACAGGAGTCTATGCAATGGCACAAAAAGGGTACATACCCTCAAAAGAAATTTAAAGTCTATCTACTGAAAAAATCATGGCCACGGTGTTTTGGGATTCAAAAGGAATTTTGCTGATTGAATATAAAAATAAAGGTGAAATCATAAAAGGCAAATACTGTACTTTAACTTTGCGTAATTTAAGGGAAGCAATTAAAGAAAAATGGACCGCCGGTGTGTTGCTTCTCCACGACAATGCCCCGGTTCACACGGCGCTTGTTTCCAAGGTTTCTGTTCACGGTTGTGGCTTTGGAGAGATCAACCACCCACCCTAGTCCAGACTAGGCACCTAGTGGTTGTTATTTGTTCCCAAATTTGAAAAAAGATATCCGTGGAAATCGATTTGTCGACAATGAAGAGCTGAAGGCGGCAATAAATGAGCATTTTTCAGGCAAGGAGAAAAGTTATTTTTTACAAGGAATTGACCAATCAATATCACGATGTAACAAATGTATTGAGTTTATATTGAAAACCAAAAATATTTTTGGGTTAATTTGTGTGTTTTTTCATAACGATACCGATGATACATTGAACACCCCTCGTACATACATTCTATATTAGATTGGTGTATTGTAATAAGATTACAATTTTTTTTACAATTTTATCGTTTATCAAGTTGAACAATCTTAATTACTGGACAAACTAAAATGTTAGAAATGTTAATATGATCGTAAATAAGTTGTAATCGAAATAAAGTTATAAAAGCGAGGTCTAACCCTGGGCCGTGTGGCAGTGCGCCTCGTCGGTGCCGTCGGGGCAGTCGGGCACGCCGTCACAGCGCCAGGCGGGCAAGTAGCAGGCGTCCACCCCGCCGCACGCCAGGGCCCCCGCGCCCAGAGAGGCACAAGAGGCGCGCGCACACCCTCGCTCGTCCGACGCGTCCGCGCACTGCACCGCCCCGTCGCACCGCGCCTCCATCGACACGCACATGCCGTCGTCGCATCTGTCATCACACGCAATAGAGATAATGCCCTCGTCACCTTCATTTCACATAAACACGTAGATAAATTTAGGCGTTTCTTAAAATCAAACTAATTTTATCGTGTTTTGAACTCTTTACACGAGTTCATGGTCACGGGACAACGTGGATGATTCACATCTCAACATCATAGTTAGCCCCATTTATCACCAAAACGTTTAAAAGTAAATTAGTTTAATTTTAAATATGTGTAGTGTTCGTTTTGCTTCATTTAGAAATACACTAAGAACGATTGATTATTCAAAGCGTTTGATTTAATCTGTACTTTCGTGGAAACAACAAGGCTTACTTGATGTGGGTCGGAGGGCAGTCGCATCCGCGCTCGTCGGCCCCGTCGTCGCAGTCGGCGCGGCCGTCGCACTGCGCGGCGCGAGACACGCAGCGCCCGCCCGCGCCGCACGCCAACCACCCAGCCGGACACACCCGGGAAGCTAACACCACAAAAACAGTAGACACCTTCGGCACGCGAGATCAAAGACTTGTTAAATCAATACCTTAACTAAATATGTAACGCGATAAGAGAGCGACTTCTATTAATTGATTAATAACTTTTAATGTTGGTATTTATCAAAGCTTGTACTACAAGTTATTGATAGTAATGGATATAAGGACTAACTGCAGTAGTAGAGGTCCTCGTCGCTGGCATCGGGCCCATCGCTGCAGTGCGGCACACCGTCGCAAACGAGGTCCAGGGGCAGGCAGGCACCCTCCATGCACTCGAACTCCTGCTGGGTGCACGGCGTTGCCCTTTCGGGTGCGCACGAGAGCCCGTCCCGTGCCAGCGCCAGACCCTGGCCGCACGAGCACGCCACGTGCCGTTCCGCGTCCAGCGAGCAAATCTCACTGCAGCCGCCGTTCAGTATCGAGCAAGGGTCCTTCTCACCTGCGGTGCCCATCGTGCTAATAATATTAACACTATAAAAACCTATATCCGTATATTTGTAAAGCTGAGCGCACGGGGTGTACGTGAGGCACCTAACAATCAGTTGTAGTTAACGCTCGCTGAAGACTGACGTACAGTCAAAATGTCGC
This sequence comes from Eurytides dolicaon deicoon, assembly GCA_018247635.1. NCBI lineage: Eukaryota > Metazoa > Arthropoda > Insecta > Lepidoptera > Papilionidae > Eurytides > Eurytides dolicaon. The sequence continues at coordinate 7,615 of DWGO01000244.1, forward strand.
ATATCTACAGTATTACAGTATCCGATTTTCACGGACAGCGATAATCGCTACAGGCCATGGTGAGAGAATATAATAATATATTGCTGATGCACCCTATCGCTCTATGAAAGGATATAGTTGGTAATAGCACCTCTAAAATCTCATAAACTCTGTAATACAAAATGACTTGGACGAACTTCAAGGAAATATTTAAGTAGAAATGGCAACTTACACGTCTGGTGCTGCGGCGCGACGACGACAAGCGCCATGGGGCGCGGTAGGTGGCGTCGCAGCGGCGTGGCCCCGCCGGCGCGCTTGTCTGCCCGCAGCACAGCGCGCGCCACCCAGTCCGACCAGAACACCCACCCGCCGCCTACCGCCACCGCAAACGGGTGCTTCGCCCCCGACTGTGTCACCACCTGCGACCACGCCCCTTTGCTCATACATACACGCACTCAAACATTTAGCGCATTCACCAAAGAAAAGGCCGTACGTCTCTTTATGCAAGTATTAACTATTAGTGCGTCGTCCGCCCCTTATCTCCGGGTGAGATTGCGAATATTTGATATATTATCTAGTTTCTTAAAAATATTAATTAATCTCTCAAGACTACATATTATATTGTAAATGGGAAAGAGTGTTTGTGGTTTATCCTTATTTTATACGATAATAAAACAACATGTCACCGAAAGTTCCTTAAAAATAAAAGGCTGCAAATCAAGCTCAGTGGTGCCTTCGAAGAGTACTTCGTAGCCTTTGGTAGTGGATAGAATTAGATAAATAATGAATGGCAAGACCCATTATAAATTATTCAATCGCTAAACACTAATGTGCAAGTAAATCGTATAGTCAGATAGAAATTCCTCCCATTGAAATAATTGACCATAAACATGTAGATGTTTATCATCTAAATTGCATGACAAGCTCAACATAGTCATTACAGTCATTACCAGGTCGATTCGAGTTCGTCAAACTTTTGTACTCTTACTAGCCAATAACTAACCTACCACCGGGCGACCAACTTGTCCTCTCTTGACATCTGATCACAATTTTTTTTTTGTAAAAATTTAATTTATTAAAGTAGCACTATGAAATAATTTTTATCCCGGATAAAAGAGCTGGAGCATACATGTCGATGGGAGCCGTCATAGTGCGCTCGCTCGATCTTGTCGAGGCGCGCATCGGCCCAGTAGAGGCGACGCGCGGAATGGTCGAGGGCTAGGCCGTTGGGCATCAGGATGTCGGTGCTGATGATGCTCTGCAGCCCGAGCCCGCCCAGCAGCGCTCGCTGGATGGACGGGTGTGACTGGTTCCAGTTCGTCCAATATAAACGCCTGTGTCATGCGGTATATGTATATTAGCCTACAAGGTCTTAGTTATTGTAAATGTACATGGATGTCGCTATAAAAGGAGGAAGATTATAAAACGGTTCATACTGTGCTAGAAGAAAGAGTGTACAAAAATCTATATTAAAAATTGCGTCCATGATAATTTCATAGTGGTTAAATTTTGATACTATATAAACATAAACATAATATCACGTGTGCACAGAAATATTTTAAAAAATAGCGTCAGGAAAGACTTTCAATTTTTGTCCACCATCATCATAATTTTTCTGGTCTTTTCCTACTTAAGCTATCTCGACGTGCCGAGATAAACGTGATAAACGTGTTCGTAGGTCCGTGTAGGGCTATGCTATGATCGGGTTGCCAAATGAGAAGTCCATGGTTCGTAAAGTGACGCTTTATCGACGATTCTTTGTTAGAAGAAGGTGGCAGAGATTGGCTTTATTACTAGAGCACTTTCTTATATTCTACCAATCACTGACATCATTTTCACGAGACTAGGTATACGAATAGAGAGATGTTAAAAGTGATCTGATCTAGATTTTTAAAAGATGACAGAATACTAAGCTTATGCAATTATGATATATGTATGAGCTAAGTAATCGGCGTAGGTACACTGTACACTACTTATGTGGGGTTGGCATATGCATACTTTTGGAGCAAAGTATAAATTTTGTTGAATAAATAAGCACAAATACTATTATTAATGCAAGTAAACATAAATAGTTTAATCCGTGTTGTGAATTTAAGATTAAAAGTCAGCTTGTTTTGATATAAATTTATCTGAAAGGTACTGTTTGTTAGGCAGAGGTAATTTTTTGCGCACCAGTGGACCAAGGAATCGATACGTGTTTTATATATATTATTGTTTCCTCAAGATTGTTTGTTTATGGTCCTACCGAACTATGAGAAGAGATATAAGAGAGTAGAAGAAGAGAGTAAGAGACAAGGAAAACGTTACTCCTCGCAGGGGTCGAAGTCGAGGCCACGCGGGCGCTCGCCAGGCGGCAGGCGCAGCACGTCCTGCACGAGGGCGCCGCGACGCCGCCTCGGCTGAGCACGCACGGCCGCCACCTGGGCGCCGCGCACGCCAGCCGCGCTCGTCCAGTACAGCGAGCCCAAAGCCGCCGCGTACACCATGCCCTCCACCGCCCCCACCTCTGCCGTGCACCAATGCCATCATTAATAAATTCAACTTTAGAAATTACTCTTGCTTAACGAATTTTAAAAATGTTAGGACTCTTGCAGAGTCCGACTGCATTGCCAAATATTCTGCCGCCAATCAGTAGTATGTAAGCACTACTGTGTTCCGGTTTGAAGGGCATGATACCAAACGATATAATAATGATGACGAATTGTGGAGGAATAACGTTCACATACATTTGTTCCTCATATTTCGTCTAAGTCGTATGACTCTTGCCGAGTCCGTCTGCGGTGTCACAACTGCATAGCCATTTATTCAAACAGAAGTGCTTAAGCACTCATGTGTTTCGGTTTGAAGGGTAATGATGCCAACATAATTACTGGTCATAGAGATAGAATTTTTTAAAATGTTGAAGATCGTATCGCAACTAATCAGGTTCTGTGTGGCACTCTCTTGTTTAATAGCAGGTGTGTCGCTTACCATTACGTGCACGACTTGCTCATCTCGAAGTTTTATTTAATAAAAACAAAAAACTATCACAAATCAATGCATTAAAATTGACATTCGCCGTCCGTCACCTACCTCATTTCTTTATCTTTAAGGTCTCTCTCCACTAAGTTCCTTCAGGCAAGAAACGAATCTTAAATATTTATAATGTCCTTTTATGGTATAGGGAGGCAAATAAGCAAGCAAATAATGGAAGATGATGAGGTAATTCCACTTAATGAAAGGGCTTTCAATATCACCATTGACCAATGATAAAATTTAAGCAAAAGTTTTACTTAACGCCGATCTTCATTGACTGGGGCACTTTCACGGCCTGGCTTCTAAACTATAATAAAGGCAGAGGAACTCACGCTCGAGCAGCACCTCGTGTCCGGTGCCGTTGAAGTGCACGGTGTTGATGGAGCCGCGCTGGATGTCCGAATAGAAGAGCCGCGAACTGTTGTACTCGTACGCCAACGCGATCACGTTGCGCATTAACTCCCTGTACAATTATATCCATTCAATCATTCTATACTTAAAAAATGAAGTACCATCGTTCAAGACGCATTAAGCTAGATTAAATATTTGATGTATAAAGAAGCAACACCGTTCTTCACCAGTATTGGGTAAATAGTATTGAGAAAATTCTCAGAAGTTACTAAGTCTAAAATGTTATTTTTAAAATTAATCAATTGTAATGTCCTACAAAAATAATCACACGTACTTGTCTTCTATCGGTGGGTAAGGTGAATTCAAATCGGTCTCGTTCTCAAGATGTATGCTGTCGATCTTCGTGACTCTCGAGTACATTATGAAGGCTTTGTGTGCTGCAAACATAGGGTTTTTAAACATTCGATTGTAAATAATGTAAAGGCGGCTTGATGGCCGGCAATCCACCATAATATGCTTTTCACGGCATTTTCTACTACGCACAACTAAACTGTGAAATAAGTTGTTGCCAACGGTATTTCCTGACCGATACGACTTAGGGTCCTTTAAGAAGAGAGTCTATTCTCACCTTAAAGGCCGCCAACACATTGGAAGTCCTTTGATGTTGCGAATGTCCATGGACAGTGGTGATCGGTACCCATTATGTGAGCCGCTTGCTAGCTTGATTTCTACTCCATAAAAAAGATAGTATACCATTTTACGATACTTGAGAAGGCTGCTATGTCCTTGCCATTCCACGAAGTTTTACAATAATCACAAACAATGCGCAGCGTTTGTGTAGGCAAATAAACAGAGTAGGTACCGGTTACGTCACCAGAGCTAAAAGAAGATTTGTGAGTCTTTATAGTCCTATAGTACAATGAGGGGCACTCACGCAGGCAAGCCTTGCCGTCGGGCGCCAGGTGTCCGTGTGGACAGGCGCAGCGCGCTCGCTGCCCATCCCACAGGCATAGCGCAGCACAGCCTGCGCTCTTCTCTGCGCATGGGTTCGCGCTCGGCCCCGACTGCCGCGCCGTCGACCAGATCTACAACGACCAAAACCAACCAAAATCATCTAGTCAAAACATTAGTTGACTTTAAAAAAAACTTTAGATTTAAGGGACATTTTGTGTATAACAAATAAAATAATATTTAGACGACGTAATTGAATTTTAGTAATCAAAACGATATAAATACAGAATGAGGTTAGGTCTTACCATCAAGTCCGTGCGGTGGTAAACGACGTTGTGCCTCATGATTCGGTAGTCGCTCAAGTTGCTCAGCGGGGCGGTGACCACGCTGCCACGTTCCAACATGCTGTCACGACGAAAAAGATTAGAAGATGGCGAATAAGCAGCGCTAGCAAAATAAATTCGATGTGAAACTCACGTATCGAGCCAGTAGAGGCGGTCTCTGTGCAGCGCAAGCGCGACAGTGTGGTGGAAGGGCCCGCTCTGGGCCAGCCGCTGCCGCTGCTCGCCCGAGTACGTCATGCGCCACAATCCAGCCTCCCACGCCTCCGCCACCCAGTACACGTGTTGCCTCTGTACACACATACAACACTTTAATCTAAGGGCTTCAAAATGACTAAATCGTTTTGAATTTCATAGGACATAGCAACGCAATATACAGTCTTGGTTGTGACTCAATCTATATTTCATTCTTTACATAATCACAGCGTGGAGAATATATGTCTAAATACGTAAACAACGTAAGAGTGATCGCTTCTGACCTGCATGTCGAGCGCGATGTCGGCTACGGCGGTGCCATTATGCAGAAGGGCGCGCTGCGAGCCGTCGGGCCTAGCGCGCTGCACCCACCCGCCGCCCGACATGAACAGCCAGCCGCGCTCCGCATCCAGCGCCATGGCTATGGACAGAGACGTTCACCTATTCCCGTTGTACCGACCAAGAGACTGGGAAATATACAGTGAAGAGAGGAGAGCGGGACTGACCTGAGATGGCGAAGGGGTCGGTGTCGAGCAGCACGTAGGGGTGGGTGCCGTCGAGGCGCGACACGTGCAGCAGCGCGCGCCGAGGCTCTGCCCAGTAGAGGTTGTTGGCGCGCCAGTCTACGGCTAGCGCGGCCAGCCCCGCCTGCCCCTCGGCCTCACCCCCCGCCACTGCCACGCGCTCCCTGCCGCCGCCCCAGCGCCGTGCACGCCACACGCTCTCACGCTCCCCGTCCACCCAGTACACCCACTCGCCCTCTGCGCATACGTACCGTCTCAATAAAAATGATAATAAGCTGTCGTTACACTACGATTTCGTTCCCAAAAGGTGAACAAATCCTTCATGGACCTGAGTATATATTATTATATATGCGGATACTCAGACCCGAGATATCTTGATCACTTGGGGCAATTATAACTACAATTAAAAATATTTTGTTACAAAAAGCCTATTATACTGTCTAACAGTTTTTTATGGATCAAAATGTACGATAGCTAATCTATTATAATCTATTATATATGAGAGTAGGTCTATGTATGACCGAGACACCCAGTGCCTGAGGGATGAAATCAATCAATTAACATGTTCCTTAGAATTAATTACTAAAAAATATGAATCATCACAGCACCAAATACAGGAACATATATTAGCTGCAAATAATTTGGTTGATTTATGTAATTACAACTTGGAACGCTTTGAATCATTGACCAACAAATATTACAGTTGTAATTGTTCAAATAACAATCTAAATTTGGAATATAAAACCAACTCTGAGGTACTGGGTGAATCTCCTC
>DWGO01000245.1:0-13737 GCA_018247635.1 Eurytides dolicaon deicoon
GAGACGAGCAAGTCGTGCGCCTGATGTTAAGCGTCACGCCTGCCCATAACAACACAGTATCTCTTTGCCCTGTAATTTATCTATCGTCACTAATAAGATACATCTTTTTGAATTTCGAACATAATCAAAATGTACACGCTTCGGAATACTTTAATTTTTTTTATTATAAAAAATAACGAGACGGACAAGTCGTGCGCCTGATTAAAAGCGACACGCCTGCTTATAATAACACAGTGCCATACAAAACTTGCTTGGCTCTACGCTGCGCTCGTCACCCAGAAATGTAAGATGACGTAATCTGGGGAGATACCACTGCATTTCGAGTTATTCAACCGCCAAACGGTAGTATGTAACCAGAGCTTTGTTCCGGTTTGAAGGGCAATAATGTCAGCGCAATTACCCAGTAATGACATGCGCTGACATTATATTGGTATAAAACATTTTAAATCTGTGGGTGACCAGTGCAGCGCAGGGCCAAGCAAGTCATGTATGGCACTCAGTTCTTATGAGCAGGAATGACGCTCATAAGAACTTCTTCGTCAAGCCAGTGACAGTGGCACTTTATCTATTTAAAAAATTGTACATAACAAATTTAATGCAAGTTAAAACTAACTAAAAATTGACGTCTCTAGATGCAGCTGTAAGAAGCTTATTGGAAATAATAAATCAAATGATTACACGGTTCAAAGTCTTTGACATCTTATCGGAACTCATTAAAGTTAATAAGTTATTTCTCCGTTTAAACAGAACAGTAGCTTTGTTTATGCTAGTTGAACACACAAATATCTTTTATTATGCAAAGGTGTTCAAATTATTCATATAGCATTCTATAACACTATTTAGTCTGTGTGTTATTGATTTTGTCTTGATGATCTGTCTGTCTGATAGCAAGGCTTAATTTTAGTCTTTTGATTTAAGCACCATTTGTAAAATTATAACGCACCTGTTTCAAATCTCTCATTATACTCATAAAATGGACTCATTACCCGCTGTCTTGATTGTTATATACGTCAGTACTATAATCACAAAAAACCGAGCTATATTTTAACTTCATTTTACCATTCTAGATAAAACATTACAAACTTCTTTAAACAACCTTTTAAATGTGGAAGGACTAATTAGAAAAGCCTCAACTGTGTACCTCGTTTTCTTAAGTCATTCAACATTCACAATTTTTGCTACATTCTAAATTCATGATCGAAACAACTTTGCGATCAAATGTTGCGTTGCCGTCAAAATTTCACGTCTGTGCTTTATCGTACGCCTATAGTGACGTCAAATATGGTTACAATATTTTTAACCTAAAAATGTGCGAAGATTTTTGGAATAAAAATATTCACTTGTAAAAAATATAACTTTAATAAATATATAGATTTAATAGGAAACTATGATGTCTTTAATAACTTTTGTTGAAACATTTTTGTTGTAAAATAAAATGATTGTTATTAATTACATTGCGTACAAAAAAACATGAGTATTTAAAATTTTAAATGATACGCACTAAAATTAATTTTCATTAATACGTAGTACACATATGCGTAAATACTAAAAAAATACGATTTGTTATAGTTAACTGTATTTATGTATCTATTAGATTTTGTCAGCATTTTCCTTTGCGTGTATTTTGATTTTTAGGCGTTTTCACGTTATTTGAGTTTTTTTTCAGGACAAAAGTAGCCCCCTTCATCTCACAAACTATACTGTTATTGCGTGAAACAAGAACAAACCAACGTACACATTTTAGACTTATAATATTAGTCAAAACTTAACAAAGCAGGGACCTGAAACCTTTTTTCATCTGTCAATATCTATTTATATCTATACTATAATAAAATAGTCCGAATGGTTTCTGTATGTTTGTTATCAAAAACTTGTGAACGACGTGTGTTGGTTAGTATTAAATAATTAAAATTAAAAATTTTGTGTATCTGTGTATGAACAACAACAACATTTAGTGAATGAAACTGTATGAGATTTTGTAGGGCTTTCATACCTAAAGCAAAGAGGGTAACCCTAGAGTGCCCACGTGTGCCATGCGCTGAATATTTTATGCGCTGAGCCAACATACCTCATTAAAAATCTTTTAAGCTGATTTAAAAGAGCTTCGCATGGCTTTTTGGATTAACCTTTTAAATGCTTTTTTTTTCATTAGAATTTTCATCTCACTCATTGTTCATCCATTTTGTATGATACTCTAACCGTTTTGCAGAAGATTACACCTAACATGTAATTAGATTTTTAAATGTTCTATGTAATACTGTAATACAATTCTAAGGGTCAGTTTATTGTATAAATGTTTATTATCTAAAAACTTAAGAAGGGTAAAACAAATGCCTATAAACTTGTGCCGAAGCATAACAGCATTTTTAACTTAAACCTGCAGTACCTTTACCTTATCCTAAATAATTAAGTAGTTTTTGATATATGTAGCTACAGGAAAAAGCAGGACTGGCAAGAAGTAAACACTACTGGATAAGATAGTTTTTAACAATTTTAAATGTGGAAACTTTTTATTCCTGCTAATTTCTATTCATAGAAATTATCGTGAATCTGAGAATCATAAAGCTGGAAAAGATCAAGGCGCAAAAACGTAGCAAAGAAGGAATAAGTTGAAGTGAAATTATATTAGATACGTCGGTTTCTCTCAGCTTGACAAGAAACAGATGAATTGGTGAGAATAAGCCGTTTTATTACTTGAATTAATGTCAAAAGCCCAATTCGCATGAATCTACATAATCCAACAAACTATTCACATGGTAAAGCTATCTAATCAATTAACTTCGTCTCAAATCGGCTTATCGACTAATTACAGGCAATTATGACTAATTAAGTCTTTCGACGAGCGTTCATTCGTGAACGATGATTTTTTATCTGTCCCCCAACGACATAGCCATGGGGCGATATAAAACTGTTATCTCTCATACATTAATTACAATAGAACACACGTTGCATACGGGTGTAGTCAGGAAGCAAGTTAAGTTCTGATTGAGCAGCCCATTGTCAACTCGTTCCCTCAATTACACAGTTCTTTTTTACATATTAACTGTATTTCAATTATGCAACAATTGATGTGATCGCTCTATTGATCTTTATCTGTATAACGTATTCTTCTGATAACGTGAGAATCAAGTTTCAATCAAATCTTTTATAAGAGCTAATGTTTTATAATTCTTATCTGGACTTTCTCAGCAGGACTGCCGATGGTGGCTTCCTCACTTGTTGTCTACTAGTGCTTGTAAAACTCTATTTCAATTTCAAGTGTTATTAGTTGTTCCTTTTTATCTTACCATAACAGAATCTGATAATATATTCTGTGAAACTCGTATGTTAATTGGAATGAGTAAGGCACTATTTAGAAGGCGACGATCATCTTCAATACTCTGATTTACTATCCTTCTTCTTCCAATTTTACATTTGAATGGTTTCGTCTAACACACCGTTACTTAAACAATTAAAAGGGATTATAAGTCTCAAATATATTGAGACTTAACTACAGTAGTGTTAAGAACTGGCTTTTAAAAAAAGAAGTCTGTGTAATCTCTTAGAAGAGTGTTATGCGAACAAAATGGCAATTATTTAATCTATTCCAATAATTTTAGGTAATTAGGGATAATGACTACCCTAGTGGACTAATGGGATTAAATAAGCGAAGCAATACTACTGCCACAAGGTTGAGTTTTTGCGACGTTTTTACATGACTGTCGAAAATAGAGTGTTCTGTATTAAGGGCTCATGTAAGTAGATGTACGTTTTTTTTGGACAATTGTATTAGAAAATTCTCTAATTACATTTAAAGCGAAATATGCTCGATGTCACTTAAGAAACATAACTTTGTTACTGATACGCAGATACTTTAAAAATTTGGAAAATGCTTTTGTTACTTAAATTAGCAAAAAATAAATAATGATTAAATTGTAAAACTCCGTCGAATCTAGCACACATTTCAGAACCAAACACGCTGTGGTACTGTGTTGTTATGGGCAGGTGTGATGCTTACCATCAGGCACATGATATGTTCGTCTCGTCACTTTATCTTGTAAAAAAAGAATGTATAAGTTAATAACTATTTTCATGGGTTATTCCATTTTATTTATAATGTACCCATTATATCAACACATTATATGTACATAGTAAAGATCTTACTTAAAGTAAATTCAAAGGTTGTAATTGTTTTTAAAATTTCATCCGTACTAAGAAATAATATTTCTGTGTTGCAGATGTTTTTACGACAAATGAACAGTTAGACATGGTTAGACGCAGACACAATATACAGCCATACTGAAAACAAATATTTGTGAAACCACCATGACATCCAACTTCTCTTCAAACTTCGTTTTATTGTAAAAGAGAAATATTCAGTCCGGGCGTTATAATCAGTACGTCCCTTATATAGCGAGATATTCTCTTTGTAGTGTTTGCAAAGATAAAGCTATTATTACGAACTCGTATCACGTAGCGGTCGCGTGAACGACATGTTTACATTACTCCGTCCATCTCCACGCAATCCGTATACGTATACGTTCGAAAGTTGCCAATTGATGACACGACTGCCGCCAAAGCCGACGGATCATTGACTTCTAAAATATCGCGTCGAATTCCACGAGAGCAATTTTGATACACGTGTTAGAAGTGTGTTAATAAGCTTATAGGTGATTAGCGTCTATAAAAGTAACTACGACGACGCCAAACGCCCATCTGTATTGATTTCCTTCATATGTATGACAGCGATGTCTTATTACGGTGAACGCGCTACACATTTTGCTATAATTTATTGACAACACGTTTCTTTGTATCTTATGTCGACGTTGCATACCTGCATCGGGATATAGAATAATACGATATCGCATTATTCCATACGGTACATATTTATCTATTAATAACATAGATTCATTTAACGCGACAAGCGCAAATGACATGTAAAGTAAGAGCTTCGCTTTTTGAATCAATTTTTAATCTGTTTTTTTTTTTTATTGTTTTAAATCCCAAATCTATAACTGGCCATTATTTCGCGACACAATATTCTAATGATACCTTGTCCGTGCCGCGAACTGCGTTCGTTCTATTTTCAAAATTAAGTTTTTTAAAACTAATCTGACAATTCTATTTCCCAATCCTAATGAATGTTTTCTTTTATATTACATTTCGTTGCTGGCTATTACTATTTTTAAAATTAAGTTATCTTTTTAAGTAAGCAATGTGACAATTCTATTTCCCAATCCATGCGTGTGTGATGTTTTTTTTTTATTACAATTCGTCGCCGGCCATTTATTTACAGGCCACTTATTGTCACGACGTCCGCCCTATTCCGTTGCGAGTCCTCCCTCGGCGCGACACGTGCGCCACGTTCGCGACACGCGCGTCTTGACGTCGCGTCACGTATGACGCCCGCGTGCTGTATACGGCGGCGGTTCCGGCGTTCGCCTCCGGGGCCCGCAACCCGCAACCAGTTCCGAGACTGACGACCGCCAAGTAACGGAACCACACCACTAGAAGCCTTTCTACACGCACCTCGTGTGCCATTCATGACGTTACGTAAACGAAGGGCCGTCCGTCGGTCGAACGCTTTCGCTCCGATGAGTGAGTCCGATGATTGGAAGTAGCGAGTGAATGAATGACTTAGTCCCCAACGTAAAGCTAGAGTGAGTCCGATTATTGGAAGTAATAAATGAATGAATGAAATGAATGATCGATTAGTACCCAAAGCAGAACCATATCCGATACAATCGATATGTTGATTAAAAAGGTAAAGGAAGTATGAAAGATTGAGTAGAAAAGAAATTTTGAGGCGCAATTAAAACTACAATTCTTTCACATGCTAAAGAATAATTAGAAGTTTCAAGTATTTTTGAGTTTAAGATTCATCAAATCATAAATAAATTTATAAACCGGATCTAATGAGGCTTTTTCTTAATAACAAAATAATTGAAATTGTACAACCAGCTTCAGACTGATACTGAAAACACATAAACAATAAAATTTCGATAAATTAAGAATCTACTTCTTTTCGAATTGTGTATTATTAAGCCGCTATGAAAGAGTGATTGTATAAATCGTACACAATAGAGATTTAAAATACACTGAAAATAAAATTAATATTCTATTGTATCTTAGTGTATCAAATTCACGTCTTTCGGGACGCAAATTCGTTATAGTGATGATAGCTTGCTATATAGTAGTGTATCATCTATGGATGATAGTTCACTAAAGGCAAGCGAAAACTCCGAAATATAAGACTCAAAATTTTCCTACAAATCTAAATACAATGGCCGTAGTGAAACGACGACCGAGTCTCCTCGTCTTTGTCAGAACAATGCAGATAAAAAAAATCAAGGGAAACATCTGGCATAAAATAAAGCTGGAAAGACCCATACCCGCGCGTCGCCCGACCCGATCTTTTTTGTAAATGATATTTTTAATCTGACTAAGAACCCTGCTTAAATTTTACCGTGACTTCCTGCTTTGTGAACTGCTCTTTTATCCGGATTGACTCAGTTATGCATACATTATTATAGTAACCCTTCATGAAACACATTTTAAAGATTTTAAGAAAAAGCCTTATTAAATTTAAAAAATGAAGCTTCTAACTTAGGGCAAAATTAAATCAACAATTCGAAGAAAAATGAATTAGAAGAAAAAAACGACAAAAATACCAATCGTCAGAAGTGAGGCCGCAGTCTGTATACAAAAAAAAAAGCGCCGGGTCGCATCTCGTACGCCGAGACACCTGCGCGCCAGACCAGACCAGCAAAAAATTCGCGCGGACGTCTCTACGTTCGTGTCGGCTCCGCTCCGATTCGAACAGGAAACAATCGTTAACTTTCATTACGGTTTCAATCAACAGCCGCATAATAAATACTGGCCGTATGTACATACGTACATTCGCCGTCCTAATGAAAAAAAAAACTTTTTTTTAAATGGCCAAAGGCAAAGACTATGAAATTGGAAATTATTACATTTTTTAAAGCGTTACAATATAAACGAAATGTGCGGGAAAATTCGACCGTATTCGTGGCTTGTAAAAGAATTCTTTGGTATTTTGGGCAAAATAAAAAATATAGCCTCTTTCGATATGTACAGAAATCATCTGCATATTATTGAAATACATATTTTATCCATATTTACTTTTCATCGCAACAACAGAAACACGCCGAGCTGCAAATAAGATTTATTTAACATTCAACAACGTGCTATATGAACGTCAAGCAAATAGAATAATGTGAATGTAATTTTGTTCTCGCCTATAAGGCTCTAAGCCTCGTGTCTCGAGTGTCGTGCCTTTGACTTGGAATCATAAACCAGCTACACACGGGGGATTCACATTTGATTTATACGACTCACAGTAACATAATCGAAAAAAGTTTTTAAAGATTCAGAATAAACGCGATAAAATCGGTAAATAGTTTTATTTGATAACGAAAAAAGTTTATTTTAAAAAAATACAATTTGGACATGTGTACCTACTTAAAAATTAAATTTGACTTTAGCAATAACAACACGAAAACGATAGATTACAGAGTATATAACTGTTTATTAATTTTGCATTAGTTAGTAATGGGGTAAGTACTGTAGGACAATAAAATAAAAAAATATATTGTTTTGAATATTTCAATAAGTTATAATAATCGACAAGATTCGAAAAGATAAGAATAACTTTGAGGTTAAAATTCCCAACATAAAATATTATGTTTTAGTGAATAAAGACAATAGACACCGAGCGATTGAGGCTTTTTACACGTATGACGTTTCGTCTGGCACCAAATGAACTCGAACTCGCGTCAAGATCCGAACATTGTCCGATTCAATATGTTTTTACAAGCCTTGTACGTTCGTATCGTATTAAGGTATTTGCAGGTTATTCGAGTTCACTTAAATAATATTAACTAACATATTACGTATGTACTTAATATAAGAAAATAATGATATAAAGGTCAGGAATCCAAAATCCTTGTTAATCTTTTATTCTTGCTTAAGTTTTAAATCTGATAGTCAGTCTGTCACTTTGTCCTTCCGCGCAGCACGGAGTGACGTATAGGTATGACTTTTTGCATAGATGAAACTTGTAGAGTGGAGAATGACATAGATTATGGTTTTGTTATGTGGAGAATAAAATGTTAACTGTAAAAAATGGTAAAATATCATAATCTAATATATTGCTGGTCGATATAAATAATTTTTGTTTCGACAAATGCAGTTTGTTGACTAGAGGGCATAGGTTATGTTTTTCGAATTCGAATTGAGATCTATGCGTTTGTAGCCGGTGGTAAAAGGATACTTTTTTTAAATTGGAATGGATATTTACGCGTTTATAGCGGTTGGTAAACGCGTAAGTTATCGATTGAGATGGTAATTTTCGCAGCCGGACGCCGTGTTAATCGCTGGTAAAAGGTTACTATCGGTATTGAGATTTACGCGTTCGTAGCCGTTGGTAAATGCGTAAGTTATCGAGTGAGATGGTAATTTTTCGCAGCCGGACGCCGTGTTACTTTCAACGGAGCGGAATGCGGCCACTGACCAGCCCGCTCCCGCCGCGCCCGTCTGCCTCGAGTCTCGCACGGTCTACTCTGGCCTCCACGTGAACGTACGACGTACGAATTCTGTAGGCGTCCGTCCGCGAACTTAAATCGGCACACATCACCGCCTGAAGCGTATTCTGTATTCGTTACAAAAACGATCGTAACACAAAACACTGGGTATTTATCTCTATACTAGCAAGTGTTGTGATCGAAATTCCAGACCAAAAGTGTTTTTTTATTCATAGTTTTATTTTTTTTTATTGTTAGTATAGTATAGTTTTGACGTTAGTAGTATAAACGTAAACAATGAACGTTCTATTTTGTCTATGTATCACAAATATTATTTTTGATTTCTTAACTTTATCATAATTTACCCTAGAGTTTAGCCAAATTGCCCCTTCTTCATGCGCCTAATAAGTTGAAAAGGGATTTCAATGATTACCCTTACCGTATTAATATATGTTCATAGATTACTTTTATTACTACTGGACTACAGATTCGCTCCTTTCAAAATAGTATACACTTCAAAGAACGACAGAAAACAATTGCATTGTGGTATTAAAAGGGTTTTATAGTATCATTATGGTATTTGAATGGTACCACTAGGTCTTTAATTCTTTTTTTTTAGATAAGTTATTAGTCGAGAAAGTCGTGCACCTGTTGTTAAAGCGACACGCCTGCCTTTAAGAACACAATATCTTACAGAGCCAGGGCTTGCGCTGTGCTGCGCTCGTTACCCAGTGATTTAAAATGTTCTATCTCTATGCCCAGTAATTACGCTGATATCATTGCCCTTCAAACAGGAACACAACAGTGCTTTCGGACTACTGTTTGGCAGTTTAATAATTGACAATGCAGTGATACCGTCCCAGATGGACTCTGCAAAAAATTCCTACCACTTAGAAATTTTTCCGAAGTCACAAACAACGCAATATCTGTCAGAGATCTAACTTTAACATTTTCTTACTGATTTTCGTCAGACTCTAGATTGCAATGCTGCATCGGAAAAGGACATCTATGCACTCCCAAATACCAAAACATTTACATAAAATTGATATCGACATAAACATACGCTTCATATATGTTAAAGAATTTTTATTTTCTACATTTTTATACAGCATATATTATGATCAACCTTGAAACGGCACAATCGAGAATTTACGTAGGCATTTTTCGCATAACAAACATGTTTTGTATATTTAAATAGTTGATGTTTGTAAAATGTCGAATAACATCACCTAAACGTCCTTGTATAGTTTCTTAATATTTTGTTTTTTTTTTTTCAATGGCAAAAAAATGTCAAAGGAAACTTTAATGAAATCTCGAATAGAATATGACAAGTGCTTACTATAGTAATTATAGTATAATAATTAAAAATAAAAATTGTTAAAAAGAAGTAATAATATATATAGTATTAGAATAATAATAAAATAAAATTGTTATACATGCAAATTTAAGACCTGGACAACCTTTGTATGTATGACCGCGACATCCGTACTGTCATATTTATATTCTATATTTTCCTCATTGCAGCGAACTGTACCAAACAATCTGGTACATCCTTAGATAGGAGACAGTTTTGCATACAATTTGCTTGCGAATGGCGTCTAGCAGGGAACGGGGCTTGACGAAATTCGCAATGCTAATAATACAATGGCCAGACACACCTAGTGTTGGCCACATATTTTACGTACGGTACACAATGGCTTTTATTAGCGACCGATAAGCTTCAATATCGAATGAAAGGCGATGTGGAAACTGAGAATTACTCACACAAACAATTCGTAGTGCACTCACTCTTACTGAGGTACGTAAGCTATACGCTTGAGCATTAGAGGCGATATTTGCGTGCTAACACGGCCTCCGCGTAGGCCGCGTACGGATAACTTTCGTCAGTCATTGAATGGGTGGGTTCGATGACCGCCCGCCGAAACGCCTCGGATTTGCATGTGTCAATGACACGCGATGCAGCGCGACCCGAACTTTTCCTTTCAGCCGTCTCGCCGTTTCACTAAGAAACATTCCGGCCCGACCTCGTGACACTGACTCGCCGTCCGCTGATTTTTTTTTAACGGCACAAGTGAAATCCGCCCGGTCGGCCTGTCCTTCGCGCCGAACGGCCCGACTTTTACACACATAATATTGCGATCGGTTATCGATGTTGTAATGGCTTTCGGTTTCACATGTTGTTTTATGTACATAAATGTATATACATGAATAATAAAAAATAAGACCTTCACAAGAATGTTGTTTTACTGATGTTTCACTGATTCATACAACTTGGTCGGGTTTATATTGTTTTCGTTGTTTTAATTTCACAATTGTACACTTTGAAACGTTGTAAATTTAAAAAAAAACTTGGACACCAACGAAACCATATAACACTAAATATGTAAATTATGAATCTGAACGTAGTATAAACATATTCAGATGATGTTGAGTAGTTGTCCCCGCCCATTTGTAACCACTGATGCTTTACTAATTACTGATTGCTGTCCATTTGCTGCAAAAGGTGCTTAACTCACACTCCCTGCTTGAAGACAAAAGGATTATTATCCTTTAAATACTTTTTTAATCAAACGAATCATTTATTTCCGGTCTGCCGTATACCATCTTTACGCAATTTGAAGTATTTGAAAGTATTCTAATCTGGTTTTATTAGGAGTTTCCTGAAGTGTTAACGTCGAACATTTCCAGAGAGTTCGACCATCAAACACGTCGACTTGGAACGCGCGAAATCCAATAAAGAAGTCGCGGCACCTGCGCCTTATTACATTCTTCCCGTTGCCCGCCCTGATCCGCCCGAACTTTCCATGTCTGGAAGATTGTCGTGTCCAACTTTCACTTTGGAAATTCGCTCAATTAGTATCAGTCGCGGGATAGAAGTTCGCCGACGGTACGCTCCCATTATCGGAATATTCGTTTCCGATTCGTTTGGAATTCGAACGGGTTTTAATTCGGTTCCGGTGTATCAAACTCATCGGGCTTTCACCAATCAAACTCGATAAAGACGTGGTGATTTGTTATCGCTGATTGATGATATAAGACATTAACGAACTGCTATGTATTCTATATGCAATTTTTAACCTCGTTGAGATTTGAGAGTTGACTTTTTTAAGAGTTGATTGAGTATATCACGACTTACGTTCTGCCGATTTTACAAATCTCTGAAAGGGTTCAATTATCATTTTAGCCGGTTACCGATTGAGCTTAAAGTTTTTACGAAATAGGTATGTATAATTTTTCTATGTTTATATCTTGTGCATATTCGTCGTCAATCTGACTTATTAATGATTTGCGTAATTTAAATAAAAATGTGTTTTTAAATTTGACATGCGTAAGAGTTACATTGATTACATGTCAAATATGCCTAATAACAGTTTTTATGCACTATGATTTATTCAAATTTACGCCAATCATGTTGTTGTTCAATTAGCGCCGTTTTATGTGTTCTGGTTTGAAGGGCAATGATGCCAAGTAAATTACTGTGCAAAGAGTTAGACCATCCTATATCTCTGAGTGACGAGTGCATCACAGACCCAAGCATGCTTTGTGTGGTACCGTGTCGTTATGGGCAGGCATGACGCTTATTGCTAAAATGCATGGTGAGCTAGGTATGTAGGTAGATGAGTGGATACCTTAATTAAGAAATCGCAAGTGACTCAAATTAAAATATCTCTTGGCACTTTATTAAGTACGTGGGACAATGGCGTCCCAAGGCGGGCGTCGATTTCAATTGCAAATCAGGCATTAGCATGCGCGCTATGAGTTCTCGAAAGGTGGCCGTGTTGGCCCATGCGATATCCTTAGCACTGTGTGCCGCCATTTTGATTAAGATGTTAATTACATCGATTGAAACCGCACAATCACATGCGAACGTATACATATAATAAGTATACATAATACATATAATAAGTTTCACAGTGAGATAATCGTTTCAAATGTCCGGTCGCGCTCACTTCCGTTTCATACTGTCGACTATAGATTGTTTTAATATGGATAAGCGATTGTTACGTGTTATTTTAAGTTTGAAAACACATATGAACGCTGCGTCGTTCTGGTTAGATTTTGAGGTCATCCTCATGAATTACCCTTAACAACACAGTACCACGCAGAGCGTGCTTGGCTCTGTGCTGCGCTCGTCACCTGGAGATATTAGATGGTTTATCTCTTTGCCCTGTAATTTCACTGACATCATTTCCCTTCACAAGACAGTACTGCTTGGCGGCAGATTATCTGGTAATGCAGTGATATCGCCCCAGTCCCACTACCACATAGAATATTGTGTTTCATAATTAATAATTCTCATAACTGTTCTATATAGTACCCAGTAAGGGATATAAATTTGTTTTAGCAACTGTCTATGATTTACGTTCATCTAAGTCCATGTTGCATAGGTAATAAAGGGTTTTTCTATATTTTTTCTTACTTCAGCATTTCGTAATGGGAAGCGTTTTTTTTCTTCTCTATTATAATCGTTTCACATATTTACTGCTAATTAACTTCGCCGCGGTGAATTATAATAATGAGCCCCACCAACTAACTAACTGTACAAAATTCATAATTGGAAGTTATTATTATGTATTCGGGCTCGAGGCGGCCATTTAAAAGCAAACTTCGACCACCGTTAGGTCACTTTCGAAACGGTGCTATTTTTAAGATCGATTTCCACACACGTATGTATATTATCAGAATGTCTTATGTACAATACTGATTTTTAATAACTTATCATTCAGTTAGAAAGATAAAGAAATAAAACAAATTGGGTTGCAGAGCAGTGCACTAGTGCAGTGCAGTGCAGTGCAGTGCAGTACAGTGCACTAGGTTCCTAGTGGACGATTACCAACATTTGGACGTACTTGTACATTTTTTTACGAGATTCTACAAGTGGTAGGACTCTTGCAGAGTCCGACTGGATCGGTACCACTGCATTGCCAGATAAATACTGTGTTCCGTTTTGAAGGGCAATGATACTAGCGCAATTACAGGGCAAAGGGATAGACCATTTAATATATCTGGGTGACGAGCGCAACACATAGCCAAACACGCTCTGTGTGGTACTGTGTTGTTATGGGCGTCTCGTAAGAAAAAAATGTACATTTTAACTTCATCATAGGGTACGTGTACATTTTCAAAAAAGTTGAATTGCTTAAACCATTACGTAGGTAGGTATATTTATTATGATTAGTAATCCATCATAGATACGTAATATTATATAAAATAT
>DWGO01000246.1:0-13728 GCA_018247635.1 Eurytides dolicaon deicoon
TTTATATGCTTTTATCATTTTTATATTTTATCTTTTTTTTGTATTAATTGCCTCTTCAAAATACACAGACAAGTTCTGCTGTAAACAGTACTATTCAATTATCCATAATTTTTGTATTATATACTTTATATGAATTTTGTCGGCAGTTTTTGTAATAAATGTTATATATGTTTGTAGAAATGTTAAAATGAATTATCTTACTGATAACAAAAAGTTTAAATGACTCTTTAATTTTTTATCGACTTTTCATCAAAGTCGACGGTTTCATGGCCCTACAATTGCAGGGCAAAGAGCGCTCGAACATGTTTATCGTCGTATTCTTAGTTCTGTCTGCACAGGCGCCAACAATGCATCTAATTATTTACTCAGTACATTTTAAACACTTCCCAAGCCATTGTTTAGTGTCTCAATTATCATTAGGTCTTTAACAACTTCCGTTAAAATTGTTACCTATCTAACGAAGGACGCCTTTAAAGAGATTCGTCTTGGTTGTGGTTTGTAAGGCAATGCATCTGATCGTTTTATATTAGTTTGAAAATATCACACTTATCTTTTTCGTTAGGTTACTGTCTCATATTGCATGAGTATGTTATAAACATTACTATAAATCTTTTGAATCCTATATTTATATCTTACAAACTTTCTCAACATAAGCTTTTGTGCTATCACCTTTTTTTCTAAAAACCCATTTGTTTACTTTTAAGCGGTACTAAATGCAGGAAAACAACTTTTTTCGTTTGCAAGTATTTTATTAAAAACAATGCCAATATATTACGGTTCTATTTCGAATAACATCAGAGTCTAAATACATTGTAAACTAACACCAACTGCTGCCTATATATATATATATATATAAGTTACACGTTATACGTTAAACTAATCGGAACGCAATATTTGCGCTCCATTTTTTTTTTCGTGCATAATCTGTGTCCCGTAGCTAGGAATCAGCGCATGGCTGGAACAATATCCCACAGCGGGGCAATAAAAACTGCTCTTGCATAGTTTAGAGTAATTTATTGCTTTATGCCCCGGTTTGATTTACAGGCATCGGACCTCTCCTTTATGGTAGTTACTTTCTCCCTCATTGTCCCATCGCTTCGGGTCGGGTTTTGAGTCTCAGTCAATATAAGGATTGCGCAATTCCAAACTGGTCAGAGAATTGCCTTTGTGGCTGTAGATTTATATTTAGTGAATATTGAAATGTATTGATGCTATTGTTGCCGTGATTAGGTGAGACATTTCCTGCTTAATTTATTTATTGTTTCTTTTTGTTATGTAAGGTATTGATCTTGCTTGATTTGTTTTCTATTTTTCTGCATCGAATTTTATTATATTGAGTAAGAAGACGATCGAGACGAGTACCTGATGGTAAGCAAAAAGCTCATCCTTAAAAACTATTCAGAGTTTTGAGCTAACAACTATAAGTTTCACTTTCGCGTTGCGATCCTTACTAAAATATATAGATAGTAGACTTCTAGGCTCTGTAGTTTCACTGGAAGCATTGCCTCGAGGACTGGAACACGTTCTTACATATTTACTGCATACAAAGACCTTTGCATACAAACTTTTAAGTATCTGGCTATGTGAATACTGTATTAATATAGAAAACACTAATCTTTCAGGTTGTTTCGGCTTGAAGGAAGCCTATTTCATCCAAATGCGTTGGTGCGTGGCTCTTTGTGAACAATACTGGAGTTGCATTTCTCTTATGTCTTATGTTGACTGTCGTTTGAAGGTACGGTAGGTTTAGGCTATGCAACTCTGTAAAGTTTCATCGGGATATAGACTATATATTTATTTTAAAATGATAGCAACAAAAAATTGTCAAAATTGCCAATATTTATTTTAATTTCGAGCTATGTGAAGAAAGACAGATTATGATTGAGTCATGTAATTGCATACGTCAAAAAATCATATATCGAAGTAAACTATGTAAACTTATGTCCTCCCTCTACCATTACTTCTTAAAAATTAAAGAGGAATATACGTAATAAAACATTCTGTATTTTTGTGTTTGGGCTGGCATAAAATTTTTCTCGTTGAAAAGGTATCGGGTCTACGCAAATCTTAATTGGCACCGTAAAGACTGTTGACTTTGCCTTTGATTTATACAGTGCCATTCTCACAGCCGAAATCGTTCCGCTCGTCGTCAGAGTGCGCTCGTAACCGGCGCGTATTTTATGATCTGTTTTTACACACGTGAGAAAACAATTGTCAGCGGGTTAACAGTCGTGGGCCAATAAAGCGGAGGGTTAAAACGGTTTTGTTGTTTCCACGGGTGGCTCCTCGTCTTTAAGTTTTATTGGCAATCCTTTATGTTTGCGGCGAAGAGGCGAGGGCGCGACTTCTTTAACTCGGCTATTCTCCTGGGCCACCAGTTCGGCAGTTTGCGCGTTGACAGTAATTGACGGCGCCAAGGGTTGGACGCTTGTGTCGGTTTGTTAGTGTATTGAGATGTTTGGACGCCGTATGCCCGCTGAATATATTCGAAACACTTAGAGCACATTAAAACTATTTTAAGTTGACGATGCGACGTGTTACTGCGAAAGTTTGTGACACTTTGTCGTGAATCGAATTGGGGTGTGTGTATTTATTTGGAGCTGTATAACATAACTCGTGATGTACTGCCACCATTCGAATATTGTGAGTACTTTTGTTTGTTTGTTTTTATATGGTCTATTATGGTCTACTTGGATTTTTCTTCACAAAGAAGGATTAGTTAAAATTCAAATGTCTGTATTACCAAAGCTTGTTTAATTTTTTAAAAGTTACTGCCTACTACAGTTTCTGTCAATCCAGGGTAAAGAGATCTTTTTATGATATTTTAGACTATAGTCGAATATTCATTGAATGTACGTTAAGCAGAAGTTTCTACGATTATTTGTATACGAATAACAACTGTGCGCGCTTAAAATAATAACAAAACAACAACAATCAGCCGCCGAACGAGGGCGATCGCAATAAAAGCCAATAAAGCTCGGAGTCCATAAAAGTCGAAAAATGGGGGTAGGGTGAAAAAAAAATCTGTCGAATCCGCGTAAAAGTGTTTACAAACAGAGCGTTTTTAATGTTAACGATGTCGGCCCGCGTGGTCGATGCCTGATTTATGAACTCCGGAATAGCTCCCGTCTTTTAAACGCCGTCCGCCGATCGCCGAATTTACGGCTTCATAGAGTTTTACAACTGATTCGGTACGTCGTAAACGTTTACAAGGCGTATACGTGCTTTCATTAAGGGCACTGACAGACTTAGAATTCGCCGTGCGGCGATTCTTTTGGTTCGGTTAAGATTAACGGAGTTAAGATGTTTGTTTCTACAACGTCGTAGTGTTTGCAACTAGGCATCTGTATACTTTTTTTTAAGGATACAAAGTTACGACACGAGTAAGTCGTGCGCCTGATGGTAAGCAACATAGTGACACCCTGAACTTACTTGGCTCTGTATTCGCTCGTTGCCCAGTGATATAAGATGGTCTACTTCTGTGCTCAGTAGCAACACTGCTTTTTAAACAGGAACACAGGTATGCAGGTAGTACATACATACAGCAGTGTTTGCGGAAGAATAACTAGCAGTACCAACTAGTAGTTGATACGGTTTTCGAAAGAGACAAACAATTCCTGTAACCTTTAGAGCTGAGTAGGTTGGTTTACCAATCCCTAGTCGCTTATCACACATGCTTGTATAAAATTTATTTGAAACAAATAAATACCGCGATATAAACTGGTGACTATGCTTGATGTGATGATGCACTGGTAGTGTATGTTAGTAAGTTAACAACGTTGTCCCTACCTCCAAAGGCGTATTTATCTTCCAAGACGTATTTTAAAATGCTAGGAGTGGTAGGACTCTTGCAGAGTCCGACTGGGGAGGTACCACTGCATTGTCAGATATTCTGCCGCCAAGCAGTAATGTGTAAGCACTACTGTGTTCCGGTTTGAAGGTCAATGATACTAGTGCAATTACAGGGCAAAGAGATAGACCATCTAATATTTTTGGGTGACGAGCGCTGCAAAGAGCCGAACACGCTTTGTGTGGTACTGTGTTGTTATAGGCAGGCGTCATGCTTACCATCAGGCGCACGATTTGGTCGTCTCGTCACTATATGTCGTAAAAAAAATCTAATAAGTACATATTTATACCGCAGGCAGTTCATTCGATTGCTAGAAGTGCCTATTCCCTTGCACA
This sequence comes from Eurytides dolicaon deicoon, assembly GCA_018247635.1. Classification (NCBI taxonomy): domain Eukaryota; kingdom Metazoa; phylum Arthropoda; class Insecta; order Lepidoptera; family Papilionidae; genus Eurytides; species Eurytides dolicaon. Next base: position 4,186 of record DWGO01000246.1, read on the forward strand.
ATGCTTCCGAGTCGTTTTTTTCATACTACCAGTCTATCAACTAACGATTAGATCCCCCGTAAGCGGAGGTATAATTAAATCATTAATAAAACGGATTTAATACGTTTACGGGGTCATAAAATGCGTTCGGTTGTCGATAAAAGCGCGTAAACAGCTGTCGGTACTAGAGCGAGGTCGTAAATGGCCTAACAACCGCCTCCTGTGTGGCCCGACACCATGAAATGCTTTGTTCACCTTATTTTAAGAGCGTAACTTTTTTTTTCACAAATTTCAAAACTGGGACATTGTTTGTGTTTTTTGAACAATATATTTGACTTTTAGACGGTGACGTTTATCTTAGCTTATATTATGTATATATGTATTGATCATATAATTTGGTTAAGTTTCCTTTTAAATGAGAGAGAAAACCATATTTTGTCTTTGTTTTTTTTACTAATGAAATAAAATTCACACAGAAACGTAATTTGTATTGATACTCTTCAAACCGGAACACAGTAGTGCTTACATACTACTGTTTGGCGGTAGAATATCTGGCAATGCAGTGGTACCGCCCCAGTCGGACTCCGCAAGAGTCTTAGAAAGTAATGTGTCTTAAAACATATTCCTAATTGCCACGTCGACTACGTGGTCCGACTTCCTACGCCGCGTTGTTTCGTGTCTTTGTATGTATAGGCGTGAGTTAGTTTTGTCCGCCAGCACACGCGCCCTAGGTATGCCGAACTGGCGGGTCTGGCTTCCGTCCAAATCATTAGCCACCTATCAGCGTCGCTCGATAAACGCACCGTTTGGGTCGAGCTTGATTAACGTCGCCTTTCGAGAATAAGTTGATTTATCTAATGCACTGACGAAACATGACGTAGGCAGGGATTGAACGCGTTCGCGGTTTCATAATTCCCCGGCGCGGCGTTACACGGTTGGCAAAGGCCAGCTGCGAAGTCCGGACCGAGCGACAGCGCTTATTTATTGGCAAAATTACATTCAAATCAGTTAATCCGACTATGCATCAAGTGGATACAACACTAATAAATTCATACTTGATGTTAATTTAGTGCCGCCCGGTAGAAGGTGCTCGATGACGGCTCGAGAACGTTCCCGTATTTGACTAGGTGCTAAAAGCGTTATTAGTTTCTTTGCCTTTCTTATTTGTCCGTTATTGCGTATCGAATTGGACTCAAATAAATATTTGATAATGATAATAATTTTCACAAATTGTAAATTTGGTTTTAGGCAAGCTGTTTACACATTAAAAGGCTTTTATTTATTTGATATTATATATTATTATTTTATTAAAACCTGATTTGCGCTTTACTACTAACTGATAGCTAATAGCCATGTATTCCTCCACGTTTACCTTTAAGTCACAGACTTTAAGTGACCACAAAGACTAGCATTTCGGTCAAACACACGCTTGTCTATGACTTGTGTGTTGTGTTCGCTTGAACTTTAGTTTCGTAAGTAAAAGGTTTCTCGTTTCTTTTCTGAGTGGTAAGTCATTTATGCAGCCCGTCTGAGATGGTACCACTGCATTGCTTATTCAAACGCCAAACAGTAGTGTATAAGCACAGCTGTATTCCTGCTGCCATGTGATGCCAGCGTAATTATTGGGCATAGAGATGGAATATCTTAAATCTCTGGGTGAAGAGCACAGCGCACGGCCAAGCAGGTTCTGTTTATCTCTTAAAAAACTTAAGAGACTATAAATTTTATGACTGTCACTATACTTAAGTGTTATAGCTACTTCAAACTACTCGTTTTGAGGCGTGTATGAATATATTTTATTTGGTCACACAATTTTTGGAAAGAAAAAAAAGAGAAAGAAGTACTCTTTCTATATTGAATTATATTCACAACTTTTAAAGCCACTCAAATCTTAACTGTTTCGTTGTTAAAATGTTAACGTCAACATGTGTATAGGGGTATTAATTATATTAATAGTATGCAAAATATTTTTTCTCTTCGCCGTAACCAAATTAATGGCTGACAAAATTTAAAACCTGTCTATCCGTGTTATAGCTCTGTTTTTTAATATGTTTTCTTTATCTCTATGATCTTGGTGAGAAATCTCTCCAAATAAATGACAGATTATTTATTTTGTCCATATATTTGTAAGGCGCATCTTAGAAATCAGTTTTCTAGTAGCGTTCCAATTACGGTGGCGACAACCAATAAAGCTATTACGGAAACTAAGAGAATATTTTATGTCTTTTCTTAGTAAAACTCTATGTATCGAAAGATGATGTATTTATTGTAAAAAAAGGTTCACTCTTAACTCCTATTATGTTTACGTTGTTCCTGTGGCGTAGTGGTATAGATCTGCACTTTACAAATTGGAGATTAGATCTTTACAGATCACTGCTGCCCGATCGCATGATTGCCTAACAAATATGATAATTTATTTGTCGGTTACGCATGTGTTAAGTCGGTCTCTACTATTGATTGACGCCATCTAGCGGTAGCTTAGAATAGCCGTTACTGTGCGGTCGGTTTATGGCCACCGCCAAATAATGATGTTTACTAAGTGGTAGGACTCTTGCAGACTTCGACTGGGGCGGGGTGCCACTGCATTGCCAGATATTCTGCCTCCAAGCAGTAGTGTGTAAGCACTACTGTGTTCCGGTTAGAAGGGCAATGATGCCAGTGAAATTACAGGTAAAAGAAGTAGACCATCTCATATCTTTGGGTGACGAGCGCAGTACAGAGCCAACTACGCTCTGTATGGCACTGTGTTAATAAATACGGTACATATGTTTCTATTACAAATATCTCACCGTCGACTTCTCCATAACGTTAAGAACCAATTTAGATTATGTTTGAATCTAGCTTGCTTGCGTGGTACCTTTGCAACGCGTTAGTATAATCGATCGAACAACTGGACATAACGTGGTCATTAACATTACACTCGCTAACCTGGCCACAGTTGGAATGACCAATCAATTTATTCAACTACACATTGCCAAACTAAACGGTCACATATAACATTTGGACGACTAACGCCGTTCGCCATTCAAATATTTCAACTCCTGTTAATTATAGACGACGACCGTTCCACCAGCGACCGTTATCAAAACAATAAATATCAGAATGTGAATTAATTACGCGGCGTCTGTTTTGTCTACCTTACTTGTGATAGTGATGTTTCTAGCCTTTATAAGAATTTGATATGCTTAGTCAAATACAATTGGACATACATTTAGATAGTCATAGGCAATGGATGATGTTTATTATTTTTCTTCATTAACTTGTCTTGTAGAAAGCTTGGAATGAGTTGAAACTTTACCTCTACCTGCAGTGGTAAAGTTCGTTTAGTTAACATCGTTTCATAGGACGAAATTGAAAAATCATTCAAGACTCCCGCTGGGATACAAACTCGTGCCTCAATTTTTTCAGCTATCATAAAAAAAGTAATTTAAAATTAGAGTTGTTAACAAATTTTTAACTTTAGGAAAGTGCAGTACCAAATGACTGTATACCCATAATTAAAGTCACGCAATCTGTAATAGTTAAGTTTAAAAAATAATTTTGGTCAGTTCAGCAATAGGTCGTTGGAATACGAGCTGATTGAAAAGGTAAGAAGCACAGTATGCGAGACTGGGGTTTAGAGATGTATAATATATCCAGATATTTCATATGTTCATTCAATATTTATGTCGTCATAGGAAGTGATTTCGTTTTAGATATTTTAAGAAACGTAACTTCGTTAAAGTGAAAACGTGTCATTTTATCCGACTTCAAAAGTAGAAGGTTTTTCTTAAAGAAAATAATTGATTATTCTGTTACATTAGTTAGATTTTGACACAGAAAACTTGACGAAGAAGTGATCGATCCAGTTCTTGATATCCATCGTTTTATATGTTTCCTGTCCAAAGATTAATGCGTCGATGAATATGCAAAAAATAAAATCGGAATTAGCAAAAAGAAGTGATAACGCCGAGCGAGTGGTAGATAACGCGCGCGTTATGGAAAACGGACCAGAGTGAAAATTCGCACGCTCGTATGACGGTTATGGTGCTTCGGAGGCGATTATCATTCGAATTGAGGATTTACAAGCGAGGTCGACATTCTCCGGCCGACATGTTTATTAGCGTGCCCGAAATGACGCCAGTGAATTATTTAAATAATGTATAAAGTGGCTGGAGCTGATAAACGTGCCGTTAGATAATCGGTAGCCTGCGCCCGTTCCGATTTACATCTCCAGCTTCGACAATGTAGCCGATTGGCCGTTTTTCTTGTTCTGTCACAAGAAACTGACAGCGCTAACGCTCGCTCGTATTAGCTATGAATTAGTCGGTTCTTATTAAAGCTAAATTTTGTATAATGGATATCTTCCCTTCGGTTTTGTGTCTATGTAATTGAATGAACTATTACACAATAAACTCGAATAATCAAGAACCTTTTCACGTACGAGCACTGATATCATCGTCATTAAAAATATAGATAAAAGTAAAAGAAAAATATATTTACAATAAGTAAACAGATTATCGGATAAACGGAATATCGGTTATTAATCTATATAAATTGGAAAATCGTGAATTTTTTGAAAGAAATTTTACATTCAAATAATTATAGTTAATATATATTTTATCAGATGAAACAAATGTATGGATCTAATTTCGTTATAATTTCACTTTGTTTTCTCTCGTCGTCTTGAATGGTAATGGGACAGACAGGGATTATAAAATAAAACTATTTACGGATTTTATCGCGTTTATTTTACAACATTTAACATTTCCAACGTTTCAAATAATTTGCTTTGTTATGGTTACGGGACGAACTGAAAGTGATGAATATCCTATCATCAGTGTTAATTCTGGGTACATAATTTTTTTTTAAATTATTAATTTCTGTTAATTTTGGCCCGATCTATGCAGAAGAGCTAACTGTGTCTTTATTAGTTGCAGTGATGGTGACTGAAATGCTAAACGTCTTAAGGACATGGCTAACCTACAGTCAACTTTTTAATTTCTTTTTGGATGTAATATATAGTTATCGTGTAAACAAAAGTACTTACTGTTAATATATGTTATCATTAAAATCATTTACGCTACAAAAGTTGGCCTTTATAATATGCAGTCATTACGGAGCACAATTATTTCACGAAAGCCATTAGAGTTTGCCGGTGGCAGATTTAAAGTTGGCCCCGCGTTCGCTCAGCCCGTTCGTGGATTCCGCGGAACGGGGAATTGCTATCCGTGCCCTATTCAATAACCGTTTCGCATCGATATATTGTTATTGCTGACGTGAGTTACCGATTCGGAGATGGCGATAGAAACAATCGGATAAATATCTGATGGAGTTTATCTTTATTTTATATCTATCCATTCGACGAAACGGGCGCTCGCAGTTGACGTTAAAACGGGCGCAATCTTCGTTATAGTGATGGCGATAGTAATAATTCGTCGGAGGACGAAATCTGTATTCGACTTATTCAAATCATATCATCCGCCGAACATCGAGCGTGGAATGTGGACGTGTATAAATATTTAGATGTAATAAAAGCGAATGAAATCTGATACTCTTGACATTAACCTAGGTGGCGTCTATTATCTATCATCTCAGCTGCACTTTGTGAAAGCGGGTGATGCTAATATTTTTTTAAGAGACAAAGTGACGGAGCGAGCCCGGGCGCCTGGTGGTAAGCGTCACACCTTCCCATAACAACACAGCACGTGATTTCCAGTGCGCTGCACTTGTTACTTATAGATTTAAGATGTTATATCTCTATGTCCAGTAAATACTGCTCACTGACCAAACTGCAACACAGTAGTGTTTACACATTGCTGCTTGGTGGTAAAATAACTGGCTCTCCAGTGGTACTACCCCAGGCGGACTATGCAAAATTGTTCTATTACTTGTAATTTTTTTAGATCTTAAGTTGTTAACCAAATTTGAATATTGCACTCGATAATGGCGACTATTAGTTCATTAAAAGATCACATTTACACGTATTCAATAACATTAATGTAATGTAGGGAGTAAGCAAAATAAAATGGACTTCTGTACATAATCTTTGATGGTCTACACAAGACTTAGTTTACCCAAATATATTAAAATGTGATCTTTATTTATAACGGGTTTTCTCAATAAGATTAATAATAGTCCCGATATTAAATATCTTGTGCTGGCGTGAATTGCTTAAAGAAAGAATGTACGCACTCAAAATTGTATTTACTTCAATTTACCAAGACAACATAGATAAATCATAACGAAATTTAACAAGTGGTGGACATAATAAATGGTAGGACTCTTGCAGAGTCCGACTGGGGAGGTACCACTGAATTGCCAGATATTCTGTATAATGTGTAAGCACTACTGTGTTCTGGTTTGAAGGGCAATGATGCCAGTGCAATTACAGGGCAAAGAGATAGACCATTTTATATCTCTGTGTGACGAGCGCAGATTTTTCTTAATTATTTCTCAAATCTTTGATATGTGGAGTCCGCCAACCCGCACTGCTCGTCTGTGCCCTTATACCTTCTATACAGAGGTGGGCTGTACCGAGCAGTTGCTTTCTTTTTTCTTTACACTTTACTATTTTGTTAACGTAATTTTTTTTAAATAAATAATACAAGTTTACGGATTTCTTGTCAGTTTCGTGTACTTTATAGCGGTCATAGTCACGGGACAGACATATGTACATATGTCCTTTTTGGATAATATCTTGACACACTTGGTAATAAAATATTTCTCTGCATCTCAAGAAACTTAACGCTTTTGCGTATATTGCGCGCTTAGTCATTGGATCTTGTGCTCGACAAATTTTATTTGCGGTTTCCACTTCAATCTGATTCACTATTGGCGACTTCGTTACATCGTCAATGGTCACAAAACGAACGCTATGAAGTATTCCAAATGTCGGGAGAAAGTAAACTTAAAGTCGAAATAAAATCCTTTAATTTGTTTTATTAATCATTTTATAGTATTTGCGTTAGCAAGAATGTATTAAATAATATCTTTTTTACGTTACGGTGTATTACTTTTCGTGCTTTAAGGTGCGACATTTATTCATTATATCATTATGTGTCAAAAGCTCTTTCATGTTCTTTTTTTATGGTAATTTTCGTATTAATACAGAAATTAATATAATTCAATTGCATCTTCTTCCTTCCGTGGTCCTATTGTGTGTGGTCGGGTTTCCTCACCTAACTGCGCTAAGTCAATCGAACTTTGGAATGACCAAATCCGATTCTGGAAATTGTGCTTGTTTGAGGTGTCTCTTAATGTTTTAATTTAACCACTCAAATTATATTAATAATAAAATAAAAATGGAATATTAGTAATAAAATTGCCAATTCTATAAAATAAGGTAATCTGTTTATGCAATATTTTGACAGCTACACGTTTGACGTTTCTAGACTACACTCCTCATATTTCTATTTTCGCGACACCCTAATGTGCGTATCTTGTTTGTCGGAACGACACACGTAACTGGTTAATTGTACATACGTACATATTTTTGTATAGATAGTGATACTCTCTATATTAACTGTTTAATTCGGTGGACACGGACACCCGTCGTATTTTATTTTCTACGGAATCGATTACGGCGGGGCGTGTGGATTGATGTTAATGTCGCAGTCTACTCAACCTGAGCCGTTTTAAGTGTCCCCAGATTGATGGGGCGGCGACGTTACGGACGCCAAAATAGCGCTCTCAAGACGAACGAACACGCCGCGCGCCGATCTTAATTAAATACTTGGGATTTACTCCCATCCATCGTGGAGGAACTTGAGTGCATTTGATCCAGCATTTTTAGTTCAGCGATGCAATATAAACTTTGTTTTTCATTTTTAAATTTCTACAATTCGTGTAATATAATTTGATTAAAACAGAGTCTGGAAAAATAACTATTTTTATCGGTGGCCATTTCACCAAAGTTTTAAAATTGTATTGCTTTCATCATTGGCTTTAGTTCTGTCGTCGTAAAAAAATATGATTTCTTTGATATTAGCTTTTATTTAAACTTTATTTTCTATCTGAACATTTGTTAATTTCTTTCCTTCTCTTAAAAAAATGTGGTACAGAAGGAATTAATATCACTGTCTAAGGGTTTAGGAACATTAAATTACAGAGATGAACACAATGCACACGCAACTTTGATTAATTAATTGTGGATCAAATACATTTTCGTCATAAGTTTGCAATAGGTGAGGTGACTATTTGTAACAATACACTGCCGTGGGAAGCATTACAACACTCTTGGCGATAAAATTTAATTTGACTATTTAATTTGTAATATAATAATTTTCCTAACCTGTTTTCCTTTAACTGTAATAACTATTTTATAGTGAAATGGCTGAGAGATCGTTCGCTTGGTCAACGTGCGTCATATTAATTGCTCAGGAAGCTTTTCTAAAAGTGTTGCGTTAGATTTAAAAGGGGGGCTTAAATTAGATGACGCGTGGGAGTGTGCGGACATGTTTATGTGTGTTTTGTTACAGAATTTTTAATTAAGCTTCTATAAACTAAACGCTCGTCGCTCCTGTCTATTGTTGAGTTGTGAATGAAAGTTATAAGGTAATGTAACATCATTTTAAAAGAACCAGTAAAAGTTTCCTGCCGACTCTTCGGTGCCGGTGGGAAATTCTATGAAGTAATTTGGATTTTATTGCATTTACTTTTTAATTTAACTTCCCGACGTTTCAAACACTTTACAGTGTTCATGGTGAAAGAAGATCTGAAGATGTTGGATGTCCTACTATCAATGTCAATCCCGAATTTACTATCAATGTCAATCCTCATTTCAAAACTGTTAAATTTAATTCTTGGTCCGATCTACGCAGAAAAAGCTAACAGTATCTTTATTAGTTGCAGTTGTATTTTGCTTGGGTCCTGATTCAATTTTGTTAATTATAGGATCCCAAGCCGGTGGTAGCACCCAATCATCTTCTTTTGAAATTTAAATATCCGCTATTATAAAATTACCTGTTGCATCATTTTAAATACCTCGATAGTTAATTTCGACTACTGTTTACTACTACGAGCGATCTAGTAGTAATTAATGCCCGATAGCATTTAAGGAGGTGCCTGGCCATTTTAAGTTAAGTAAGCTCTATCGCGTGTATTTAACGTCTAGGTCTTTCTTAACCTCCACGATTAATCCGATTAGCGTCACGGGGCAACCGTGGCCCGTAAGTCCCGACACAGGTATCGAACTTTGCGAGCTATATGATTTTAACGCGCCGCGACATCACCGCGCTCTTCTCTAACTTTTTCTTGTGGTCCAAGTGATAGGTTTTCGTGTATTTTGGATGTCACTCATAATTTGTTAATATTTATTTATTTTTATATATATAGTTCATTGCAATCGCCAAATAGAGGATTTAATTTCATTTTCTCCCCGTTAACCCGGATAATATTTTTTTTTATATTTAAAGTCAATTGACCAAGCAGTAAATGATAATTTTATAGATTCTTTCTCCTTTCTCCTGCTAGAAACTATATACTACACTTATAGTGGTATTAAACTTTTTTTTTTCTTTTTCTTTTCTTTAATGTTAAATTTTATGTATTTGTAAATTTACGTACGTATACGTCTATTATGAA
>DWGO01000247.1:0-13715 GCA_018247635.1 Eurytides dolicaon deicoon
CTGAAAAAGTTTAAACACTTACTTAATAATAATAATAAATCTTTATTTCAGGCAAAAAATACCCATAGTTACATATTTTTATAAAAAATGATCAGAATACTGGATAAAAAATAAAAATAATTGTAAAATTTTAAATTTGATAACATTAATTAAAATTAACAGTAATGATAATAATAATAATACAGTATCAATTTAATTAAATTATTAACATAAATAAAAGTGAGTGCAAATCTCTACCTTCTTTATTTAGCGATAACTATTATATTTATATTTTGAAAATAGTAAAACTAACAAAGTTTACTTAGAGTTTGTTGAATACAAGTTACCTTACTGCCACACATCCAGCAATGTGTAAGCTCCACTGTTCCGGTTTGAAGGGCAATGATGTCAGCGTAATTACTGGGCATAGAGATGGAACATCTTGAATCTCTAGGTGACGAACGCAGCGTATGGCCAGGCTGGTTTTGTGTGGCACTGTGATGTTATGGGCAGGCGTGACGCTTACCATAAGGCGCACGACTTGCTCGTTTCGTCACTTTATCTCGTAAAAAATAATCTTAAATTTGTTTATTATGTTATTTTATTCTTTTTCCTATGGCCACGAATAAAGTAAATTAACTAAGCGCTAAAACACAGTAACCTCAAAAATATTAATTATTTTTGTAAAAAATTGTTATAATAATTAGAATATAATACTAGTGTCTCCATGTAATTTAGTTCTTTTTGTTTCATGTTTCGTATGATGCAAAAAAGTGAGAATGATTGAAAATATATAAAAAGGCTATTTTTATTTTAAATTTTTTGCTATTTTTTTATAAAAGGCTATTTTTATTAATTTACAAAAGTAAAGTTGAATGATAATGCATTTAGTCATTAGTGAAACTTTAAACAATTATTCTGTAATTTGTAATATTACACATTAACTGTATACAAACGTTTCTCTACCTAAGTTGTACAAATGCTGTTGTTTTCCCTAATGAATAAATAAATAAGTTTCATATTCGAAGCTGAGAACGTGAACGAGTGTTACCGCGCTTTATGATCGTATTGCAGATAAATATTACCACAGCAAAAAAAAAACTTAGCACACAACGCGTGTTACTAGACAAGATTTAGTAACTAGTTTTCGTTTTGTCGCTATTACGTTTCGAGCACGTATCATCGCGGTTGCTACGTGGGCGTTTGTTTGACGTTAATTAATTATTTAAGGACTATCGGTGAAATGTGGCCGACACAGTTGCGACTTATCAATTGCTCCCGGGGCAATATTTCATGCAATTAACGTGTTCGATGACGGCCCATTCCCATTGCGATGTCGACGTTACGCCATCGAGCTAAGTGCGCATTAAACTAAATACCTATCGGACACAAAAATGCGGCAGTTTGGCTGTATCAATTAGCATTTGTCGGCTCGCGACTTTCGCGATATGCAGTTTGAATAACGGCAAGTTAATATGTATGGCCATTACGTGAACCACACCTAATGCAAGTGCCTAATAGACGTTATAACACATAGGAATAACTATTTTTTTTACAAGATTAAATGACGCGACGCGCAAGTCGTGCACCTGATGGTAAGCATCACGCCTCCCCATAACAATACAGCACCACACAGAACGTACTTGGCTCTGTGCTGTGCTCGTCACCCAGAGATATTAGATGGTCTATCTCTTTGCCCTGTATAATTTCACTGGCATCATTCCCCTTCAAACCGGAACACAGTAGCGCTTACACACTACTGGCGACAGAATATCTGGCGATGCTGTGGTACCGCCCCAGTCGGACTCTGCAAGAATCCTACCACTTAGATCTAGCAGTTATAAATAAACCTCTGGCTCTGCTGCCGTACTTTTTTTTTAGTTAAAATAAGGTATATAAGCATCGTTACCGTTTATGATAAAAAAAAATCACTTCGAACCTCATCGAGTTTCAACATTTCAAAAAAGGAACGTCGACGGTTCACGCGCTAATGACGTCACGCGAGCGGGGTCCAGGCCGGCGCGGAGGAAAACGCAATTAGCATGCACGGTGCGTGGGCACAGGCGTTTGTTTGGTGGCACAGGCGGCGCGGTAACGAACGTAGGGCCCTATCCGCTCACTCGATGGGCTGTTAAAGCGTGTCTAGTTAACACGGACCAAGGATTATTCGGCTTCACGAGTGCCTTGTATAATTGAAATGCGCACAGAATGTAATTAGTGCATTTTTTTTAAAACAGCACGTTCAACGGTTGGACCAAAACCCTTTTAAAACGTCGATAACTCGATAGCCTATCGTCTGGCACTACGTATCGCTTTCTGTCATTGGGATTAATATTGTTTGCGATGATAAATAATCGTTAATCAACATGATAAATCAACAAATGCGCTTACAAACGAGAAGGATAAGCATTGCCCGCGGCCTTCCATTTAGCACGATAATGGCTAACTGTCTCGCCTCTCACATCCTAGTCGGTTACGAGCGGTGCGCCCTTCATCATAATTGTATTCAACATCAGAACATTACATTGCATTATAACAAGCTCAATAATGACAATGCAAAAACTGTATTGACACATATACACATATTTTAATTCAAATGCTTGACTGTATGGCACTGTAGGGTAATACAGTGCCACACAGTATTTAAAAGTGAAAGAGTTTAAAACTTCTTGGCTTTTCGCTCAGTTCGTCACCCAAAGACATTAAGTAAAAAACACAAAGTAATTGCGCTGGCAACAATGCCAACGTAAATTGGTACAAACTGGTACTCAATAGCACTTGCAAATCGCTGTTTAGCAGCATAATCCAGAGTGTTATTGTGTTACCATCACCAGTGGACATAGATATTTGCTATAAAAATACCTAAACACATACAACAAACAAGCACGCTTTATACTTATTACACTTCCTGACTAGAGTTTTTTTACGAAATAAAGTGACAAGACGAACAAGCCGTGCACCTGATGGTAAGCGTCACGTCTGCACATAAAAATACAGTACCACAAAGAGCCTGCTTGGCTCTGTGGTGCGCTCGTCACCCAGAGATATTAGATGGTCTATCTCTTTGCCCAGTAATTTCGTCAGTAATAGATCCCATTTCAGTATTAAAACACAGTAGTGCTTAGACACTGCTGGTTGGCAGCAGAAAAACTGGGAATGCAGCGGTACCGCCTCAGTTGGACTCAAGGACAAAAGTCCTACTTCTAGAAAGAGGTAGGTTGGTAGTAAAGGCAATACGAGTCTATCGACTGGTACTCCCTTACTGCATCCATCAACAATGACGCAACGAAAGCGTCAGCCTTGTTATTGCGGCTGCGGGGCGAATGCGCGCGCGCCGGCGTCGCGACGCTCGGGCGCCTCCAGTGACGCCCGGGGAACGGAGACAGACAAGCGGCGACCTCCCGTCGATCTTCAATCGCAGATTAGCGCAAGGCGCTCCGATTTAAATTGCCCACTAATCTAAATGGTGAAAACGTTTCACTCTAGTGGCGTAACTAACAAAAGCTCTTGGTGTTGGAAGCTCTGTGTGCAGTAAAATAAAATACCTAATAGGCACTTCTGCACATGCGTGCAAATGAGCCAGCCTTGGTTAGGAATCCATATTAGGTATTTTTTTAATTTTTTTTGTACTCATCTTTACAGAATAACGGAATTAGAACTGAATTTTTTATTAAGATTCAATACTATGGATTTCTTCAATGGAGTCCAGGACATAACGGGGCGTGTGCAGCTGGTCTTAAAGAAGCAAGATTTATGCGCCCGCACCTTGGCTCGCTTAATATTCCACATCCGGCATCGACTTTCCAAACAAGCGTGTTTGAAAATTGCCGCATCTCTGCTGTATGAGGTACACTAATCGAACAATTTTAGTACTTCTTCTTACACAATTTTGCCTTTTCCCTAGTTGCATAATGTAAATAAGGTAAAGGCAAAATCCAACATAACTATTGTTGGAAGGCGTAAGAAGATCCTATTGGATTCTTAAGACGATAACTTGTCACTGAACCGTCGAGACCTCTTTGTGTTGGCGAGTGTAACTTGAACTAAGGAAATATTTCAACAGTTTGAGTGAAATATAAAGAAGAATATTTCCTAGATGAGAACACCATTGGTGGTCTCCGTTAAAATTGCTAAAAACAGCACGGAGAAAAACTTAACAAAACACCTTATAACGTAGTATACTAATTACATAGCTACTCAAACGATGAGAGTAGTTTCACAAGGGTGCTTTTATATGAGTTAAATTGGGCAAACGTAGTCAAATACCATGGTCTCCATATTACGGAAATAAAAATGCCACTTCCTTAAGAATAGAGACAATATTGAGAAGTACAAACCCAGAGTCGGACATTCTTAAACAACGCAACTGCGCAAAAGATCCTTGGGCGGTGGTTAAAATCACGTAAAACAGATGCTCCTTTATCTTTCAAACGCAAAAAGGGTACTATTAATCAAGTGTGAGGTAAACAAACATAAATCCATGCACGCTCACCGTGACTCGTCGTCGGGTTCGCGTTATCGCAACGGCACGGCAATTTCACAAACAAAAGCCGTTTCAATTTCCGCGCCGACAATAAAGTGTAACGAGGTACGTTCCCGGCAGGGATTGGAAAGTAAAACGTGCGCTGTGGCACGGTTAAATTGCGAGCTTTATGGGCCACGGCGGGCAGCCCCCGACGCCTGCGGCCAGTTCAAAGGGCTACCCTGTGCCCTAGACGATTAGGGCGCGAGAGCGTCGCGATCAAACTAAAACTGGTCTTATTTCTAATACTTTGATGGTACCTTTCGCTCCTACACGTTCATAACCATCGCATAAAGCACCGAGACCGCAATGCAAATCTTTCGTGCATTCTCAAATGGAATAAGAATTACTTTCGATCCGCAACAATAGTCGACGTGTGCAATCGGGTTTATGAGTGGAGTTCTATTGAGCTCCGCAAACGTTCAAGTCGAAATGCACTAATTCCATTTGCCCTTTACGGAAGCGAGTGCGCACGTGATTGTGGGTTAGGCAAACGTATGCGGAAGGCGGTCGTGATTGTTTGCGAACGCTGCACGATTAAACATTTCTTGATTTGTTAGAAAAGTTCCAGCCTCTTTTATACAGACTAGACTTCGCTGTTCTTATATATAATAGAGTTTAATTATTATAGCAAGCAAGCAATTCTAAGTAAAACAAAATATATATCCACCCATAACTATATTAAAACCGCAATACACTCTTTGAAGCGGTCAACAAAAGTGTGGGCACTTCGCTTTAAGCGCTGTAAGCCATCGCCATCACCTCCTACCATTTTAACTTAGACTATAAGCGATGCAACCTTCCAGAAAAATCATAGTGTCAAAAAATCTCTGATACAATTATGCAAACAGTTGTTTTGATAACAATTACGTGACTCTGGCGAGAGCGAGACGTTACAAAAGCTAGTGGTCGAGCAGTAAGGACATAGGAAAGCCGGTCAAACATTAGGAGCCGTGCGCAAAACGACCACAACTTGGGCGACGATCTGATAAGCCACATGTATTCTAGGTAAAGCCGTATAAAAAAACGTATAGCCCTGTATACTAGCGTTGGACCGGTTCTAATTAAGCGAATTTCGACAGCTCGGTCGTAGAAGCGCCTGTTACGTCTCTGGGTTACGTCCGATCCTCGATCACGTGCCGGCTTAAGATGCTATCTGAATCTGCGTGCACAAACAAAAGCAGGTGTACGCATCGGCATCGTGGGCCTTAAAAGTACAATGTTGCAACGCGATGGTTATCACCGCAACGTGCTTAGGCTAGCATAACAATTAAATACCCTATCTTCAGTACATCCATACATAAAATACAATCACACCATCAGTTTGTGTGTCTCGGGCTCGCATAACACAGGTTCAATTGACATAACATGACCATTTGTAATCATGGGGTTCTAGCAAGGTCCAACCAGGAATGTGCCATATTATTGCTAGTTATTCTATCGGTTAGTAGTAATGTGCAAAACGTTACTGTATTCCGATTTGAAGGGCGATGTTTGGAAATAAATTCCTGGTCTTATAGATCATCAATCGTAATTAATTTCATAATAAAAAATAAAACATTATAGGTGAATCTAAAAGAACTCCAGGCAAACAGAGCCATCGGTAAAGCATGCTTAGTTAAATCAAATCAAACTTAGAGTATTAACACATGTGTACATAATACATCGCTATTGGCTCTGATAACGGTAAGTTGTCTGTCGATTCTCATATTTTATGGTCTACAAAATAGGCAATGAGTCAACAATCGTAAAGCCGGGTGGGTAATAATTTCCGAACGACTGAACTATTGAGATATCTCAACCGTGTTATGAGTCTTGGCGAACAATATTACTAGTAGACACAGATGAGCTCCTCTAATCTAAATTGCCCATCGAACGTCGTCAGATGGCAGCTTATGATGATAATTTCTCCGTGTTCAGATACACGCTATTGCATTCGAAAGACACAACAGCAAATTAAAGAAATCTAAACTTTTTAAGTCCTACAATACATTACTAAATCAAAACTTAACTATTTATAGTACTATTTCTGTTTATTCATATAGATATTCATTTCAATTTCTTTAAAATTAACTAAAATAAATAAGAAAAGATAGTTTGGAGGACTTAGATTACATATATTTTGGCTGGCCTGTTGGTGTAGTGGTTAGTGCTCCTGACTGCAACGCCAGAGGTCGTGGGTTCGATTCCCACCCAGGACAAAATATTTCTGCGATGAGCAGCGATATTTGTTCTGTGTCTGGGTGTTTATCTATATAAGTATGCATTTAAAATATATATGTATGTATATCAGTTGTCTGGTTATCATAGTACAGGCTCTGCCTAGTTTGGAATCAGATGGCCGTGTGTGAGATGTTCCGTGATATTTATTATTATTTATTATATTTGGCGCTTTTCAGTTCTCATACGTTAGTTTTAGAATCAATATATAAACAAACAATTTTATCAGTATTATTCACACTATTATTACAAAGCAAGTTAAAAAACGTGCTTTGTGTTTATTTGTTTAGTACGTAACAGTACAACGATTTTCCCACAAACATTTTTTAAAAATTTTACAACGCGTTAAAAACTGATTTCTTCACATGTTTATAGCACGGCCATAGATGAATGTGATAAGTATCATCGTGGATCAAATCTGATAACACTTTTACGAACGCCAAGTTACTGGTATGAGAAAAACACTGTAATGGCTTTATGAGACGTCATGTCTCAAAGTGAAATGAAGCGGGGTCAGTCTTAACCGCTTTTCCAGTGTACCGCTTAAAACTCGGTTCTATATGGAATCTTGTTACTTTTAACCAAATTCTAAGAATTAGTTTTATTTCGAAAAAGAGATTTTTAAAAAGCAAAATAAAATGTTATTAAATATGGTAAACAATACCTCTTTTTAGGAGTCTTATAAAGCAACCGAACCTCGGATAAAAGTGAGCGATATCTGTCTTCGCCGTTACAGTTGATAGGACGTAACATAGGTTAATCATTTTCAAAGCATTTTAGGTTTAATATTTAAGTATTTTTAACAGCTAAGCTGTAAGCTTCGCTGCTTGGTAAATGAGTCAGCTCATAGCCATACAGAAGATGAAACAAAAGTAGGAGCGTAAAATTGTGTACACTATACTGCAAAGTAGAATAACTTACGGGGTAAAATAACCGGCGCCCTACGTATTCAAGTAACTACTTCAATGCAGCTGCTACCTTACAGGGCTTATGACGACGGTAGTCACAGGTTCACATGATTGCTTGCCATTATCTATCATCACACTGGAAACGGACTTGATTATCATTGTGCCTCTCTAGAAAAAGTCGATCCATCTCGACGCAGCACGGCGCGTACTCAACTGGCATCTAACGAAGGAAGGCGGACTTAATTAAACGATAATTTACCTCATAGTGGAATCCTAAACGGCGTTGACGGTGCGTGTAACTGGAAAAGGCGAGAAAAACGGGCGGGCACATCAAAAATGCCGCGCGAACACTCAATTAAGAGTCGGTGGCCACTTGGATGGATCTTGGATGGCGGGAAATGACTGGAAAAAACTACGGATGCCATCTGCAAGATACATGTCGGACGCGTCCCTTTGTCGTGACCCGGTCACGGTACGGAACCGACGCGACACGGTCCACTGGTACACTGAGCGAGTTAATAGCGAACTGTAGACTAGTAGAAAACTCTATTTAAGAGTAGAACGACCTACGTTTCATTACCCAATTTTCATGCGATAATTTTAAAATTAGATTTTTCAATAAACATTGCTTGCAAATTGTGTAAATCAAATGCTTATCTTTTTCAAGAACATAACAAACCCCTAAATTTCTAACTGGTCTCACGTTTAAATAGGATAATGAAGTAAAATATCGAGCTATAAGATTATTCTCGTCGTATACATTAGCATCGAATCCAATCAACACAAAGATATGTTTTTCTACAATAAAACAATAGGTATACGATTTAAGCACCCCACCGATCGCAAATCAGGAACTTGACATATTTGCGAGCAAGACTTAGAATAATTCTCATAGCCACTTAATGTCAGTCTTCACAAGTTTGCCCTTTGTTTAAGGTCTCTTTAATAAACAACGCAATTTCTATATGTGATTAAAACACAAGGAATATACTTATACGCATTTTCTAATCTTAAAAAGTTTTACGGTTGTTTTATTTTATATTATTCCATGGGTTGTTAATGCCAATTATAAATTCCAGTCCAAAGTACGGAATTTAAATTTTAGTTTTAATTTTAGTCCAAAGTTTAAATTTTAACTAATACATATAAAACATTTAAGGTTGTTTACATTAAAGTTTCTCTAAGGGAAAAGAGTGTTAAATTAAGGAGAACAATTTATTACAATCATTCATAAAAAAATCGAGATCATTGACATGCGGATGAATCAAAGCTTGCGCCGCAAGACGCACCACATCAATCTAGATAAATAGATAAGGTCCCCATCATCCTTAGTGCGGTAGTTCAAGAGAGTAAACAATGCACAAAAGAAGGGCCAACAGCTTATCAGCCTGTGTATCTTGTTACAAGAGCGTTTATCAAACGACAAACAACATTGATACAGGAAAACACAAAGATGTATAGATTAATGTATAGGAGGGCTACATCCGCCCAAAAGACTTAACGACATTCACTTAAATGGATTCTTAGTGTGATTTAATTTCATTCACCATCATGACAGCAAGATGTGAATTTACTATCCAAATCAATTTAACCAAAATTCGCCATACAGTATAATCTTGAGCTATGTATGTACGTCAGTCGACTTGTTGCTAAATTCTTGAGCTGCAGCCATTTGTACCTCGCGATTACATTAACACCTCACCTACATCCCAATTGAGTAAACTTAAAAAGAGAAGTTTGGCGAAAAATATATCACAATGGATACCAACCAGTGTCAATATTTAACAACGTCCAACATCGTTGGCTTACACAAAGTTATTACAAAGTCGACAAACAATTGCATAGCGGCCATTACGGGAGCCATTTAGCCGACGAGATGTGAAATAATAACGTATCATAATCGCAAGCTGCGTAATCGCTCTGGTGTATCCCAGTCCCACGTTCCAAATGTTACGAAAAAAAAAAAACAACGGTCCCATAGCATTACGAGGATGACTGCGTCCGTCACAGAGCAACAATGGCATGCGACATTGACAGACATAAGAATTATGCCGGCGAACCGGTCGAAGAAAAAAAACACCTTTTTGTCCGCGCACACAATGGCCCCAGAAGCTTACGCGTACCATTGACAAAATTACTCGCGGATTGTGAAGGTCGAACGCATACAATAGGCAAGCTTTGGCGGGGTCTCCAGGTATACGGTGTTAACAAAGATATTCCGGCGTAGTATCTAATCGTAAATACATGGAACGTTATAATTTAGAGTAGAAGCAAAATTTATTTTTAAATTAAAATATTTACTTCTAACCAGGCTTACGCGTAGGCGTTATTATTTACGATAGTTCAATCAGCTTATTGCTGGTAGTTTTGTACCTTTTACCGCGGTGAAGAACATATTGCCAAAACTATTACTGTTAAGAGCTGAACTTAATCGATATATTGATTTTAAGATTAAAATTATTATTTCATTTAAGATTAAAATTATATATAATAAATATATTTGTGTCTACCTTTCGGATCTTCAGTGTCCACTTCTAACCATATGTACCGCCTTCCTTATCTACTCCATTTAACCCATTCGGGTTTTACCCATCTTTCCTCCATATAAAAGAACAAACCGTTTTGAGTCAACATATAACAATGGAATAAGATACTTTGTAGTAATGAAAATGATTCGTTTAGTCATATGTAAATATCCTGTTTTATACGAATTAAACAGTCACCCTATCGCCAAATGACAACGATAATAATGGATGGAATAGACGTGTGAATGACATAAAGAGTCCGCTCGGGGCGTCGTCGCGGTTGGCGCTTACGCGTGGGCGTCGACCATTGTCTTGCAAAGTGCATACCACTAGACATGCTCTGCCTTTTTTTTAACATCGCAACGCAAAATCCGGATCACGAGGCACAGATCTACCGAGATATTCGTAACATTTAAGTCGGACGCAGAAAATCGCCACGATCTTTACGACTATCTTGTCCTAGTGAAGTCGTTTTATGGCAAATAAAGCTGCCAAATAAAATCTTTAATACGGAGCTTCTTCGAAATTATTTTTATAAAATATTGGGCTTAGTTGAATATTGAAAAAAATAAAATGACAAAATGAATAATGTTCTTTTTGAATATTTTCCTAGAGTCGAAATAAAACATACGGCAGTCGATATGCGATAAGAAAGCTTATCTCAATCTATAGCTGAATATTGACATTTTCGGTTTCCGAGGTTTAGTGGTTAGGTGGCACTGTTCAACGTTCGCGGTGAATGTAAGGTCAGGTCCTGAATGAAATGTCAATTCGTTTTGTTTCATACATACATACGTGCATGCCCCACACTAGAATCGATTTCGCTCTCTAAAAGGGAATAGCAAAACTACAATTGACTGATATATCAGATATACGTATAACATTTAAAGTAACTAGTATCGCTCGTTAATCTAGAATGTTCTTACGTATGCCAACGTCCCAATCGTGAGATTTATGTCGCTCTCCTTGTCAGTCAGTGACGAAAATAACAGAGGCCTCAAATGTCAATTTTCGGTATAAATTAAGGTTGAGTCAAGGTTTCGTGACACATTTGTCTCTTATAAGATTGACGTTCGGATAATAGGCGCGTAATATGTAAACCTCCTTCATTTATGTGTAACTTTTACAATCTAAATATATTCACCGGTATTTTAGTCGGGTGTAATTAAAATATGTTGATACTCCTTTAGGTAAATTATTACCATATTATTTCGTGTTGAACGGGTCAGGAAACTGTAAAGCATATAAAAAGTTTTTATCGTCTCTACTGCGTTTTAAACTAACGACGGTCACGAAGTTTCAAACTCCTTTATAAAGTGTTCAATACGAAGGTGTCACTTCCCGGAAATGGCACTCCGTTGCCGCTTCGGACCGAACAAGTCAGACCCAAAAATAGTGTATTGAAAATTTCCATTTGTTTACTTGTTCCGACATTTAGTTTGGCCTCAACAGGGGACATTAAAATAGGGTTCAAAGAACTCTTCGCGCATATCGATTATAATATGTACATTCAAACCACGACTTACAGATTAGTGCAATGGAAATTATATTAAAATTTCGTATCAAAAATTTAACATATACCTTTTTAAATTTAGAATGTACCATCCACGTTTCTAAATATGAACATTTAGACATTGATTTGGATTAATGACAGACGTAGATACACAGTCGCTGACCCCTAGTAAAATAGAGATGTGACTTTAGTATAGATCATAAAAAAAATACTAAATTGACATGGTTTCGTTACATGCATGGTAATAGAAAAACCAACTTTTCCAACGACATGGGAACAGCCGCAAAACGCTCACACGACAGGTCACCGGGTACGACAATGATACAAAATGCACACGGACGCCTCGTCATTGGCAAAGGACAGTATGTAGTGGAGCGCAGGTAGATAAGGGCGAGTTTTCCTTCCGTGTTGACCGAGCAAATTCCGCCGCGTGGGGGCCCCGCCGTGTTCCGAGTAAACAGACACGAGCGAACGCATCAATCGGGGCCCCTTTCTTCTCTCGCTTCGACGAACTGCACTTCCCCGAAACTAAACAAACGCTCTCCTCTCCGCCTCGACGCCTTATTGCGACTAAATGGCCCTTGGCGTTCCCACCGATAATGTTGAAACGCGCACCGAGTGAATGCTTACCTACATAAGTCCGAAATTTGAATTTTAATAGATATATCTAAGTGATCTCTTATTTATCACACCATTGTTCTCCAAGGGTAGATCCTGATGTCATTATTTTAGAAGAGCGTTTGAAGGTTTACATTTTCTCTCACGAAGCAACGAGTCAACACTTCTGTTTTTGGCGTAGATATAGTACAGGGGACGGAGAGCGATATGGGTTTCCTTTTATTTCGGAAAATTTTCAAAAACCAGCAGTCTAATTCACGTAACGAAACTTCAATAGAATCGTGGTGATTTCATCGCCCCAGTCGGTTTTAATATTCACAGAACTTATTTGTAGGTCAAGGAACGAGTTTGACGTTATTATATATAGGAAAATTAAGTATTGTATAGAATACTTATATAATAATATATCATGAGGATTTTTCAGAGGAATTGTTGGAAATAATACCTGTTATTTAATTTCGCCACCACACAACGTGACAGACCAACAAATACCATCGCTTCCATCTTGATACCTAGCAATTCACAACCATGCGCTTCTCACGGTATTTTCTCCCTCGCACAAAAAACAATTGGAATAAGTTGCCCTCAGCGGTATTTTCGGCCCGACACATCTTAGGGCCCCCCTCAAGAGCTTGTTGCTAACTTAAAGGCCGGCAACGCATTTGCAAGTTCCTGTGCTGCCGATGGGCGGCGGTGATCGCCTACCATAAGGTGAGCCGGTTGCTCGTTTGCCTCCTACTCCATAAAAAATAAACTACCCGAAATCGAAATAAACACGAGCGCAGGCACGGGCAAAGCCTAGTTAATCGTAAAGCGGACAAAGATTGGAAAAAATAACAAGAATAAAAAAGCTAAAGAGACCAGGTAGTCAAAAAGCTTTCGAGATAAAGCCCAACGTGTCAGCTAGCGCGTGGGCCAGAGGCCACGAGGGCCACCGTCTGGTTGCCCAATGCCCGGGGGCTGTTCGCACTCACACAATTAGACAGTCCGACGCACGCCCACTGTCGACTTGGACGTTTCAATTACGCCGCGCACCGAGTCCAATCCAGGTACACTGTACAGATCCACGTTTCTCCGTGCACCGCCACGTGAAGAGTAACATTTCAAGTCCTTTTATCAGACACTGTTTGATAATTTTTTAAATAAACTATTATAAAAAAAATCCTGCTGTAGTAATGTGCGACGATGTATTTGCACAAATATTACAAAGACCTAAATTCGGAACAACTTCTTGTTTGTGTTAATCATGCATGTTTCATGCAAAAAATATCGCATTATACACGATTAAATTATATCTAATCGATTAAATAAAATCAAAATATCTTTATTCAAATAGGGCTATGTAGGCACTTTCGAATCGTCATTTCTACATGTAAGTTCGTGAGGAAGCCTACCACTGGCTCGTAATGCAGTTCTGCTGAGAAGAATGC
>DWGO01000248.1:0-13708 GCA_018247635.1 Eurytides dolicaon deicoon
AGATATTAGATGGCCTATCTCTTTGCCCTGTAATTGCACTGGCATCATTGCCCTTCAAACCGGAACACAGTAGTGCTACCACATAACTGCTTGGCGGCAGAATATCTGGCAATGCAGTTTTACCCCCCCAGTCGGACTCTGCAACAGTCCTACCACTTCAAGATAATACGAAATGTTGGGTCAAAATGGTATGCGGCAAATAATTTATTCTCAACACTAGTAAAAATAGATGTATGAAAATATATTTTTCCTAAGCTGTCCCAAGAGCCAAGCATACATATTTTGTTTAAAGACAGAAAAAATTGCTAAAAATGTATAGGTCTGTCACTTTTGACGTGCTTGCTAATATAATGTATTTTTATAGAGTTATCGTGTTCTGCCTTACGAGTAGTACAAATATTAGGCAATAATGTTTGTATTTCAAAAGTAAGCAACTCCAGTACAACAAAAAATATTAATATAATCACAGCATACACTTAACCTAGCTATATTATTTTTACGGCTTGATGGTGTACTTTATAACGCTTAACGACGTATTTATAATTACGAACTGAGATGTCTTTTACGAGATACGAGCAAGTCGTGCGCCTAAAAGTGAGCGTCGCGCCGGCCCATAAAAACCAGTACCACGCAGAGCGTGCTTGGCTCTGCGGTGCACTCATCACCCAGAGATATAAGATGGTCATAAGCCCTTCAAACCGGAACACAACAGTGCCTACACACTACTGCTTAGCGGCAGAATATCTGGCAATCTGGCATGTTCCAGTCGGACTCTGCAAGAGTCCTACCATTCAAATATCCACATTTGTACAGTAAAAAAATATTTTGTAAAATACATAAATAATCATAGCATACATTTAACCTAGCTATATTATTTTTACGGCTCGATGGTGAAGTTTCTAACACTTAACGATGTATTTATGGTTACGGACTAAGGCCAGGGGTGGTGAAACGACGAACTTTTGAAATGTATTTCTGTAATTAGCTGAGGATGGTGCTCCATTTGCTGAGGGCTCGGAATTAGCGGCCGCATTAGAGGCAGTTCTCGATGAACGAGTGTTAGACGAACGTACACTCGACGGACGTACGCTTGACCCAATCGCGGACGTGTTCGCTCAACCGACGAGCACGCATACCAACAAGGTATTAACAAAGTATTTTTTTTTAATAAAGTAACGAATTTTTAAGTGGTAGGACCTTACAGAATCATTAATAACTTAATCAACCGTTTTGAAGGGCATATCTCAATTAAATACTTTAGTTTTTAAGTTATAGAAGCAGCTTCGTTCATACTTATTAATATTATCATTGATTTCTGCATCCTTTAGTCTGTAGGCAACAAACATAAATATCCAACATTCGGGTTGTGGACCTCCAAAACTTTATCATTGTAGTTATAGATAGACTCAAATATAGATAGTCCAAACTTAGTTTGAATATCTTGTGCCACGCGAATTGAATGCCGACGAAATATATCTCTCCTATTAAAAACTCGTCCTCATGTGTTAAGTCTTTATAGTGAAGAATTCACAACTAAGCTGTGGAATTGTGGCGGTACCACTGCATTACCAGTTATTATATTCTAAGTGGTAGGACTCTTGCAGATTCCGACTGGGGCGGTACCCCACTCCATTGCCAGATATTCTACCGCCAAGCAGTAGTGTAAGCACAACTGTGTTCCGGTTTGAGAGAGAGAAATTACGGGGCAAAGAGATAGACCATCAAATATCTCTGGGTGACGAGCGCAGTACAGAGCCAAGCACGCTCGATGTGGTACTGTGTTGTTATGGGCAGAAGGGCGTAACGCTTTCCGTGAGGCGTACGACTTGCTTGTCTTGTCACTTTATCTAGTAAAAAAAATAGTATTTTCCAAGCAGTAAGAAGTGTAAGCATTACTGTATTCCCGTTTGAAGGGCAATGCTGCCAGTGTAAATTCAGGGCAAAGAGATTGTGATTGAGCACAGGGCCAAGCAGACGCGCTACTGAGTACCACTACTGTGTTGTTATACGTGACGGTTACCACCAGGCGCACAACTTGCTCGTCTCGTCACTATATCTCATAAAAAAAATCACTACCACGTGAAATTGTGCTATTCCCTCTCAGTCATTCAAAGAAGAGTCAAAGAAAGTAATGTTCTTCTGTAAGATATAAAGGCACACAAATGCATTTTTTAATTTAATAATATATTTATTTATATGATGTATGTTATATGTATTATTTATAGGTAGTAAATTGCCTCCTCGGCCTATCTGTATCTGTATATAATGAAGCTGCCACTTTTGGCCTATGCGGCCATGTAAAGCTACATCGGATCGCCGAACCCATGGAAATGCTAAGTTTCCACGAGTTGGATATTCTGCCGCCAAGCAGTTGTGGTAAGCACTACTGTGTTCCAGTTTGAAGGGCAATGATGCCAGCGAAATTACGGGGTAAAGAGATAGACCTTATATCTCTGGGTGACGAGCGCAGCACAGAGCTAATTACGCTCTGTGTGGTACTGTATTGTTGTGGGAAGGCGTGACGCTTACCATCTGGAGCACGACTCGTCTCGTCACTTTATCTAGTAAAAAAAAATCGTAAACAGGTAAAAATTAAGCAACAAATCATCCGTATATATGGATTAAACCATTCATGGAAAACCAAAATTAAGGTCACGATCGAAGTTTGGATTTATGTATGTCACATCTCACTGACCCCAAGATTCTTTTGCTCATATGGATCGACGACGACCCCCCCTGTCGGTCGTTGTCGATCCCTGGGGGTCGAAATAGACCACTCTGGGTATCATTAGACTAGACAATGACAGCGATTAATCTGTCAATACATAGGCGCATGCTGGGTGCATACTAACTGTAGAGAAAATCATGTCAGCGTTCGATTGAATCAAAAAATTTGCTATTTGGTTTTGACAACATAATTAGGTTTTACAAAGCGATACCCCTGATTTTTGCATTTGTTTACCACCCATCACTAATGACCCACATCATCCATATAATCACCGTACAGCCTTAACTAAGAATTTAAATATTATTTTAAACAAAAATGATGTAACTATCTAAGATATCCGAGAACACCGTAAAAAGCAGAAATAATGGTGCATAGGTAGATCAAAGTTACCTAAGAAAAGTATTAAAGTAAAAAAGTATCGTACAGAATTTAGGCCGGCATTTCAAAGTGCCTGTACAAATATGCCAATATATAACAACAAAGCATTTAAAAACAACTTATTACAAGTGGCAGGACTCTTGCAGAGTCCGACTGGAGCAATACATTGCAGCTTTGCCAGTTATTCTGTGTAATAATTGTGTGTTCCTTTTTGAAAGGCAATGATGCCAGCATAATTACTGGGTAAAGAAATAGACGCTCTCAATATATGGGTGAGGAGCGCAGCACAAAGGCAAGCACGCTATGTGTGATACTGTGTTGTTATGGGCAAGCGTGACGCTTACAATCAGGCGCACGACTTGCTCGTCTTGTAAAAAAAACATCAATAAGGAAACAACACATGAAGACAGTTGATTACAGAATTTTAGCCCGCCACCTCTGCTTTGCCAAGCGTCTGTCTACGGCAAGTAATTCTGGTTGCATATGAATAAGTTCATAATGATTTCTTCTATTTACGCGCATTCTTGACATAATAAAATAAAACTATTTACGGATTTTATCGCGTTCATTTTAGATTTAACTTCCCGACTTTTCAAACCTTTCAGTCCGTCCCGCGACCATGAGCGCTGTAAAGTTTTATATTTTCTAATCAATAAGTTCACCTTATTCCTTTCGGTGATGATGTAATCCCGGTCCAACTTCAGCCAGAGGAGTTCGTTGGCGATATCGTCGGCCGTGATCTTGTTGGGCACGGCAACTCCCGTAGGAGCCCGGCACTTATTGTTACTGTTGTTCACGTTCCAGCTCTCATCCGGGGACGATTCGTTCGCCTCCGTGCTGACTAGGCTGCAAACACAGATATAAACCGTGATAGAAACTGCATTGCCGGTTATTCCTCTCCTTTACGTCATAATGTGACGAAACGAGCAAGTCGTGCGCCTGATGGTAAGTATCACGCTTGCTTATACTAACACAGTACCACACAGAGCGTAGTTGGCATTGCGATGCGCAAGTCAACCAGAGATTTAAGATGACATATCTCTTTGCCCTTAATTGCCCTTCAAATCGAAACACAGTAGTGGTTACACGCTACTGATTGAATTCAATGCAGTATTACCGCCCCCCCCCAGTCGGACTCTGCAAGAGTCCTATCACTTAAAAACTTATTCTACCGCCAATCAGTAATGTGTAAGCACTACTGTGTTCCAGTTTGAAGGGCAATGTTACCAGTGTAATCTATATCACCATTACACTTACGCTCTTGCATAATTATCATTTTAGCAATAAGCAAGAGTAGCTAGAGCTTATAAAATCTTCGCCAAAAAAATCCCGAGCCATGTTAACATTAAATACAAACATTATTGATCGGTGGTGAATAATTAACTTCATGTAACTAATAACTACAATATTTTAAAATCAATTCGTAAGATGGAGCTATGTTCTAAAACCAATAATTACCACCACTTATATTGTGTTGCCATGTTTTTTATGAGATAAAGTGACGAGACGAGCAAGTCGTGCACCTGATGGTAAACGTCACCTCTGCACACAGCAAGACAGTACCACACAGAGCGTGCTTGACTCTGTGTTGCGCTTGGCATCATTGCCCTTCAAAACGGAAAACTGTAGTGCTAACGCACTACTGCTTAGCGGCAGAATATATGGCAATGCAGTGGTACCGTCCCAGCCGGACTCTGCAAGAGTGTTACCACTTAAAATCGTGTTTGTTTCTTTGTTTTTTCTTTTGCGAATTTAGTTTTTTTCGGTGCACAGACGGAGGTCGTAACGCGATGCCGCGAGAACATCAACATGTTGGACGCGGCACTAGCCGACGGCTCTGTATTGTCTTCGGCCTTGCAAAGGGACATACGAGGTTTGTAGATTCAGTTTTTTTTAGCTAGGCACAGGCGTAGATTTCAGCCAGTATATTATGGAAGCATGCGAGGACTAAACAATTAGGTTTTACGGAATTTTTATGTTTATTCCTAATGACCGCTTGACGGTAATTGAAAAATTATCCTTTTATTATAAGTTATATTTCAGACGAGAGAGAATGTTGAAAATTCTTCGTCTAATATATAAAAGTGTTGAAATTAATTATTTTCTAAATTAACCCTTTAAATCAATCTAAAACTATCGTTCAACAGCTTTATAAAATTCATGATATTTTAAAACATATAAAAATAAACTTTAATGGAAATAGAATGTTTTGTTATTTTTTCAAATTAAGACTGATATAAGCTATCTATAAGAATAACAAGGATAGTTGTTGAGAGTTAAGAATATTTTTGTTGAGAACCTGGTTTCTGGTAGATCAAAATGTATGGAATTAAGTTAATTGACTCGTATGTGGGGTAGCTAATCGATTGTATAATTAAGTATTGTAAAAGGATTTTAAAAGAGCATCTGTAGGTTTCTTGCCGGCTCTTCTCAGCAGAACAGCATTACGAGCCGGTGACAGTTTCCTCACGAACTAAAATGTAAAAATGACGATTTGAAAGTGCTTAGTATGCGTATTTGAATAAAAATATTTTGATTTGACTTAATAATCAAGTTTTCTTAAATACAGACATAAATATCACCATCATTTTTTTCACGATTTTCTGAAACATAACCACTATATTGAAACTGGTTTGATTGCAAAGGTTTTGTAAGGTAGATACTTTTAATTTGGACTGACGCGAGATTCCTGACTGCAAAAAAGCTCGCTGCAAAAGCTGTCATGCTGCAAAAAATTTGAAAAAAATATTAAATTGATTAATTGCATCACCCAGAGTTCAGTGGACCGGTTTCATGTAATTTTACTTGTCTGCTTACAACTTTAACTTCAAATAAAATTAATAACAACCGGCTTGTGTTTAAATTCTATAGTAGAAGTCTACGCATATTTCTGCTCCGCTAATTATGATGTATTATGAGTATTATTGAAAATTATATTTAAATCACTTTAGACATATTTTTTTATTGCTATCGTTTACTCTTATTTTATGACACCAAGTGACGAGACGAGCAGGTTGTGCATCTGATAATAAAGAGTATACCGCCACATTTATTTACTGTAGTATTTACTGCAACAGCTCAAAAATCTGCTAGGCTCTGCCCTGCGCTCAATACATCTAGTAATCACACTGAAAACTTTGCCCTACAAACCGGAACATAGTAATACTTGCCTATTACTGCTTGACGTTATACCGGAATAGTTTTGGTCTCCTGAGGTGACTCTACAAGGGTCCTAATTGTCAAATTCTTGTGCTATATTCCTTCATTTTCAAGCACGTGATGAATTGCTTAAACTGGCTACCAATATTATTCATTCGGCTACAAATAAAGTTATGTAGGATTTCACTTTTTATTATTTATAAGTACATTTGACCTCAATAACGTACTAATTAAATCATAACTCATAAGATTTTTATTTTATCATTGCATTTCACGAGCAAATGGTAAAAGTGAGTTACTTATACAAAAAAATAATTTGAAAGAATTTTCTAAATCACATTCTGTGCATCGATTAACTAAGGTTACGCCTGGATGCTAAATCCAAGCGTTTCTGTAATTTCCGTATTTGATTCATATATTTTTAAATAAGATTAAAACGTGTAAAGTGAAAGAATAGAATAAGAAGTAGTTCAAAGTTCTCTCTTTTTGCCAAAACTTCACAGTACATGTTTCATTTAATTTTTGTCCATAACTTTTTACATTTCCGTTATGTTTAGTCCATATTTCATCGCCACAGACCACATACCGTACGGGTGTTCGGCGAAATGAACGAAAAGACACGAAAAGCGAGACAGTGCACCGTTAAACCATTGATTTTGCGAGAAAAATGCGAGCGTTCGTGTAAGGCGGTGACCGAAACCGGTCTGAGGTTCAGCCCTCGCAATCACGGCTGCGATCAAGGCAAAGGCCATTACTTTAAAACCATGTACATATTTTTTAAATGCACAAGTAATTGAACAGTCTGACAGCGAAAGGATTTAACGGTTTTACGCATGACATGTTGATTATCTGTGGTATTTTTTTATACGAACCACGATGCATGTTTAGAGGGGCTTAAGGGGTGCCAGTTTGCTATAAAAATTACAGGTACCCTTTGAAACAACGATGTAAAAATATATTGATAACATTTTTTCACATTTCGTCCGGTAATTGAGGTAACAAAAACGCTATCAGAAAAATTGGCAACACTAAGCAGTTGTCAATGTTAAACATAAAAACATAAACCTTTTACTTTTAAGTAACGACAAAGCTTTTAAAATAATCAAGGAACCAACGATAAATTATGCTTTTTATTTATTTACAATACTGGCGAGCTAATTATGAAACCTGATACATGAAAACTTACTTACGAACCATATTTCTAAACGAGACATCAACTATTTAAAATAGAAAATCGTTGAATAGTTTAAACTGTAGGCAGTGGAGTGAAAGTATGTCATCTGCTTAGCTTCTTCAAAACCATCTATTTCGGCTCAGAAAAACGGAAAGATGTCGCCAACTCTCAACGGACAGTTAAGAAACCCGTGGCCATTTTGCGACGTTCTTTTTTATTTCGTTTAAAAATAGAAGACGGCGCCACTGTCAACGCTTGTCGCTTTTGGCGGAAATTTTAGAATAAAACTTTTTATTGCTGCGACTCTGCAAAGACTGCTACTCTATTCACCGTGGTTAAATTATTCTGCGTTAATTACTTCCTATTACATTTCAGATAATAGTAAAACATCGATACTATTATAGCAGTCAGCAATTTAAAATTGTGCACTTTAAAGTCGTTATAAGTAAAGATCTTTATAACTATATGTTGTATTTATATGTATTATAACTGTTGAGGTATGCGCGATGGAGCAAGTTAACAATGTGTGAATAAAGTGTATATAAAGTCTATATATTCTACCTTTTTATCGCCCGACTCTTTAATAAAATCGTAATTGTATAATGGCTTTATATAATAAAACTTTTAATGATAAATTCTTGAATGATTGTCAATACACGAACAATTTTCAACGCACTTTCTAGTGATGCGCGCAAGACGATACGACAAAAGAGGTGTGTCGATGACTTTTTTATGGCATCTCACGGACGCCACATTTCCCCGCAACTTTTTCCCGTCAATCGCTAACGCCGAAAATAAATTATTTTAAACGTAATTAAACATAAACAAATGCCCTCTCGACTATCTAAACTACTTAAACGATTTATTTATAAATAAGTTACTTTCGAAAAACTCACTCCGTTACCATCTTCCACGGGGAGGGTTAAGTGACCCTTTATACGAAACTTGTACAAAAATAACTCTGCTCAAAATATACTCATCACCGATATAAGTAAGAGGGGTATCACTTACTTGTACTAACTTTACTACACTTTAATAATGTATCACTTTAAACAGACTGCTAAAATAGATACTAAAATTGAATTTCTCTGTTCATTTTCAAAATTAAGACATTAATTCTTGCACAAGCTTTGTTTTATCAGAATTATTACTAAAAAAAGTCGTGTATATATAAAAAGTGGAAAATCTAAAACCTTTTGTCGGTTTTAAGTTTTAGTAATGAGTAACGAAAAACAAAAGGGGCCGAGTGGACTAGACGTCTCGTGTTTCAAATATCCGCCTTCTCTTATTTATTTGCTCACTCTTTTGGGCTTCTGCAAAGATAACGTGACAGGATTAGGGCCTTCTAGCTGTTTTTATGTGAAATTCAAATTTTTTGATCTAATAAACCTTTAATACTCAATTAATGAATTATTTGTGGTCTGAAATCTTTGACAGAATGAATTCTCTGAAAAAAATTTTATGAGATACAGTGACAAGACGAGCAAGTCGGTGCACCTGACGGTAAGCGTCACGCCCGTCTATAACAACACAGTACCACACAGAGTTGGCTCTATGCTGCGCTCATCACCCAGAGATATAAGATGGTCTATCTCTTTGCCCTGTAATTATGCTGGCATCATTGCCCTACAAACTACTGCCGGACTCTGTCGGACTCTGAAAGTGTCCTACCACACATATTTTTAAAATTAAAATTTTATAATACGTTACTAAATAGTTTTCAGTCATAACGTAAAATACATAATGCTTATTCAAAATTTTCAAAGGAAAAAAGTCTAAGAATGTTGCTTAAATTAGTTTTTAGTATAAAATTTAATACAGAATTAACAAATTTCTAAAGACTTCTTTGCCTTTACATCGCTGTAACAATGGAGTTATAAAAGAAATGTGTGAAGGCAATGTAGTTTAGGAATAAAATTACTTTCACTAAAACAAATTTAACCACTGGAATTTGTGGTTTATGAAACCTGTAGGTCTTCGAATTTCTTCGTAGAGCAATGGGTTTATCCTTTTTTTTTTCAACATTTTACACTCTTATAATAAATAGTGGCTTCAGTTTCAGCCTAATATAATAAAATAACGGAGATGCTGTTTGCGAAGTTTTTTATAGCAGAATTTTTTGTATCTTATTTTTTGCTTATGTAAAACAACAACAACACTTATTATGTTAGTTCAAATATTCAAAGTAAAACTTCATTTCCTCTTTTTTATTATTTCACATAAATTCTTCTACATCATTTTGCGCTCCATCTAATGTCTTCACCTAACTTAATATTAACTCATACTGTTATGTTCGTTGACTTTTACAAGTGGTAGGACTCTTGCAGAGTCCGACTGGGGACTGCATTGCTAGATATTCTGCCGCCAAGCAGTAATGCCAATGCAATTACAAGGCAAAGAGATAGAATATCTAATATCTCTGGATGACGAGCGCAGCACAGAGCCAAACACGCTCTGTGTGGTAGGTACTGTGTTGTTATGGGCAGGCGGGACGCTTACCATCAGGGACAGTTATACTGAAATAAGTAAATAATAGTTTTTAGTATTTCTCAGGAGTTATATTTAAAGTCAGTACAAATTGTAATTTTAATCCTAATATCCGAAAAAATAGGATAATATATAATTTTTAAGGTTTCGTATCGAAAATGATACGATTTATGCGAACTGTGGTTTTGGTATTCACTTAATTTACTAAACAGATGCTCCAATACGATACTCTATTCAAATCGATATCGTCCTGGTCTATTTGCTTTATTCGATTCTTACGTATATCGAATCTCTGTATCGATACGTTTTTTTTCTATTCGCGTAAACGTTCAAACACGACAGACGGTATGACATCAGAATCACTGCGCTAAATAGAAGACAAATATCACCTTGTTATGCATCGATAACATTTCCACTGCGTTTCATTCTCGTTATGTTTGGTGGATCGGGCGGTGGTAAAGGATGGTCGTGAAGAAGCAACTCCTCGTTTGTATACGCGAAGTGAGGACACCGCAACGATTTGGTATGGAAGTGTTTTATTTGTCGTTTTTTTTAATATTGACCAACGCAATATTCATAGGGTCAAAGTAAAGTGTACTTTAAGTTCTTCTCGTCAAGGTCTCCAATTAACAATCCCCGACTATTGCAAATACTTATAATGAGACTGATTTACAATCGGTTTCCGTGAAATATGAATTATAATAGAATATTAGAGTAGATAAATTTTCTAAGTGGTAGGACTCTTGCAGAGTCCGACTGGGACGGTACCCGATATTCTGCCGCCAAACAGTAGTGTGTAAACACTACTATGTTCCGGTTTGAAGGGCAGTGACGTCAGAGAAATTACAGGGCAAAGAGATAGACCATCTAATATCTCTGGGTGACGAGCGCAGCACAAAGCCAAGCACGCTCTGTATGGTACTGTGTTATTATGGGTAGGCGTGACGCTTACCATCAGGCGCACGACTTGCTCGTCTCGTCACTTTACCTCGTAAGAAAAAAAATTTAAAGGTACTTGCATACTGTTAACCGACTTCAAAAAGTAGAAGGTTGATAATTGGTCGGATTTGTTTGTATGTGTATGCGATATCGCCGTTAATTGATGTCTCTTTATATTGTAAAAGGTTTGTGATATCATTGATATCGCATTGAAATATCATTGACCTTAAACTCTAAAGATACACAGAGATATCCCTTAAACCAAGTAAGAAATATAAATCGGTATTATTCGATGATATTGTTAAACATATTGTAAGCCGGTTTACATTTTTTTATATAAAATTATATTTCAACTGGGTTATTTGTTTTTCTTTATCTGCAAGCTGCCAATTTTTAAACAAAGTGTACAACGTTAGATGATCAAATATATTATAGTTTGATCTATAAGTTGATGTCACCGCTATACATCACTTTCGTAATGGTAGCCTGATTACGTCGTAACAATATGTGCTGTGCTCATTGTGTATGCAGCTTACGTAATCTAAAATGGCGATCTAGCTATAAGCCAATGCATTCTTTGGCTTTGGAGCCAATTCTTTTGCCATTAGACCGTTTACACCTGAAAATATTTTCAGCGAAATTGTTAATAGTCTTGTAGCTCGGCATTGATATTGTTATAAAAGATATACAGTATATATTGATAGTTCATTCGTTTGTATTGTAATACACACATAACGCCTTTGTTAATTTTTTGTTACACATACATACATATCGACCACAAGAAAGAAAAAACGGAATCTACAAAATCACTAGTTTTACGGAGAGTGTTAAAATCGCGTTCGTTACTTCGTAAACATA
This sequence comes from Eurytides dolicaon deicoon, assembly GCA_018247635.1. NCBI lineage: Eukaryota > Metazoa > Arthropoda > Insecta > Lepidoptera > Papilionidae > Eurytides > Eurytides dolicaon. Next base: position 11,724 of record DWGO01000248.1, read on the forward strand.
GGTGTTGTTGTCTTTATGTATCTGTCAAAAACCGCCAAAAAGATTTTGATGAAAAAAACTCTAGATTCTATTAATTCTAATTTCAATTATGTAAAAAAGTAAATTTTGCAAAAATGCAATTGTCTCTTTACTCTGCTGCCGTCCATACATATTTTTTTTACGAAATGAAGTGACGAGACGAACAAGTCTTGCGCCTGATGTCTGCGTCACGCCTGGTCACAACAAGTCATTACCACATAGAGGCACCACATTACCGCACAGCGTGGTGCGCTCGTCACCTAGAGATATGAAATGGTCTATCCCTTTGCCCTGTAACTTCACTGGCATCATTGCCCTTCAGACCGGAATAGAGTAACTGCTTGGCGGCAGAATATCTGGCAATGCAGTCGTACCGCCCCAGTCGTACTCTGCAATAGTCTTACCAATTAAAAAAACTATATACTAACGCACAACAAAAATGATCATAAAATCAAATAGCCAAAATCATTTACTTAACAATTTCCGCAGAAATAAATATGTTCAAACAAGTTAGGTAATTATAAATACCACATCGGTAAATTGAAGTGGTTTAGGACAATGCTGAGTCCGAGGCAAAAACAACGGTCCATGTCTATTTCGCAACGCTTCTCTATCGTAGACCAAGCTGCTTATGCGTTTAGCGAGGCTATTAACTTCACCACTTTTTTTAATCTCCAGCAACATTCCGACGGTGGGCGACCACTTATCTCTAAAACGGCCCTGCGTTACCGCTTTTTTCGAACAGACCACGTTCGTTTCGTGGCACGTAATTATTTTTGAATTTAGAAGAAGCAATCGAGAGAGAGAGAGAGATAGAGGCTGTTGGACGCACGCTTTAAATGGATAGGTAATTGACTAGCGCTGAAGCATTAGCCTTCTTATGATGGCGGGAACGCTCATTTATAATCTGCCGTTCAATTATCGGTCCACTTCATCATGTTTTTATTATTTCATTGAACAGTTTCTGCAAGCGTCTGATGGTGGACGACTCTAGCTCGTAATAACAAAACGCCCACACTGCAATGGGGTCGTAGACCAAAGATATAAGCTGGTGATATCTGTATGATTCAAGAAAAGTTACTGATCATAAAGGGAGCGTTTCAGTTCTCTGGAAATGTTATTAAATATTTTTCCAACCTTTAAGGAGTTCTTTAACGGAATTCACTAAATTGTGTAACCGTATATTGCATCAGATTCCTTACGCACAAAGATAGTCAAACTTGTGTATGAGTGAAAATTAAATTATTATTTTACAATATAAAAGACGACCAACAAAGTGATGAGACGAGCAAGTTGTGCGCCTGATGGTAAGCGTCACGCCTGCCGTTAACAACACAGTATCACAGTGCTTGGCTCTGAGCATCACCCGGAGATATTAGATGGTCTCTTTATCTTGTAATTACGCTGGCATCATTGCCTCGACTTACACACGAGCTGTGCGCACTAGGGGCAAAATATTTGGCAATGCAGTGGTACCGCCTCAGTCGGACTCTGCTAGAGTCCTATTAAAGTTGATCAAAGCAATATGATAATATCAAATACGTTTTTTTGTTGTTTTTTTAGTTAAAGCTCATTAAATATTTGTTTCGTAAAGAAACGGTCTGTATGTATGTATGTCACAATATAAAAAGAAATATTCGTTTTCTTCCAAGAATCTATCACCTCAGTAATCCTTTGTTGAATTCTCTTTCTTTGTTGCATATTTCAATAAATATTTATGATGCATAACAAACGCTTGATCTATTATAACGCTGACCTCGATATGACGATATGTGTGGTATTTGCAAATCGTATGCCTAATTTTCCCGACCCTGCATAGTGTTTGCATATTACGCATAAAAGTGGGACATTCGGCATTTTTTTCTTTACGAAATAAAGCGACGAGACGAGCAAGTCGTGCACTTGATGGTAATCGTCACGCCTACCTATAACAACACAGTACCACACATAGCTTGCTTGGCTTTGTG
>DWGO01000249.1:0-13678 GCA_018247635.1 Eurytides dolicaon deicoon
TTGCATGAAGGTTATGCCTTAGGAAGAAATTTTAATGATTCTTTTTGAAAATAAAACAATAAAATCTCTCACATGACTTGCTGAATGTTTTTATCGAAAGCCTGTTCATCGGGAAATCGTAAATTGATTTCGAAGGAACCGTCTACTCCGCTGTGAATAAAAATGTTGCAAAATACATCATAAAGCCATCTTGCTCACCGTAGCCGCCTTACTTGGAAACGTTCGTCGGCCGCAAAACAACTAGCCTTAGTGATAAAATTAACACACAAAGTGAAATTAAGCATTCTAAGTTGTTCCCTCGCTGGACGTCGAATAATGCATCGAGCAGTGCGCGATATTAAAGCAATCATCTCAGTGCCACCTGGAGTACAATCTTAAACAATTTCTTAGCACGTCGGGGTCCCACGACCAAAACAAAAGGGTGTTGTGATGCCACCCGCAAATACGTCTTCAAATTCTGCCAATTGCAAAGAATTGTTCACAATAATCGACATTTCTTTAGCTTACTTTATTTAAAATGAATTCAAAAAGAAAATTGTTCAATGAACGAACTTTTACAGTTACAACTACTGTTTACGAGATTAGCGTAAAAGGTAAAGACACCAATTTCTAATCGTTCAGGGAACTTTATAAAGACATCTCAAATGCTCCTTCCAATACAATTTACTCGTACCTACTCCCTAAACATGGTCCACAATGCAATCTCGTTTTCATTGAGCGTTCCAGTACGGGTCCCGAAACACAAGTGGGCATCTAAACGCGGCATTATATGGACAAGCGGACTGAATGGGCTATACCGCGGAGGGTACAGCTGCGGTGGTCGTCGCCGACGCGCAAAAAGCAGACGCATTTCTGAATTAATTGCGAATGCCGCGGAAGAGGTAAGGGCCCACCGCACAATTGCTCAATTCCTCGCCCGTCCGAATCTCATCCAAGCTCCAATATATGTATATACTTTCACGAAAAAGCCGATATTTCGCCAATCACCAAAATTGTCGCTATTTCGCCAAATAATTAAAATTTTGTGCGGTAACCTCGATAATCGACAAGCTCGCCATTAAAAATCTACTTTAAATATAAGGAGGTTAACAATTCCACGCTTATGTATTGGACTACAAATATGTATTCACTGTATACATTTCAAACAAACATACACAATTTTGTAGGTTTTCAACAATACGAAAACAAATTTTTGAGATAAATTAAAGTACTAGAATAGTAGCATTAACTCAACTGTAGCCTTTAACCTCCCTAAATAAATTAGCTTTCTTATAGTAAAAAACGGATGAAAATCCGTACATTATGTTCCAAGGTCAGCCTGAACATAAATCAACTTTAATTCCAATTTATTTATTAATTAATTCTAATACGATACTCACCAAGCCAAGGATCTGCGCATCAAAGTTTTCTTATATCTGCTTAATGGATGAGGCCTAGCTATGAGTCCTATGAATATTACTTTGTGCACCATCTTTCCTCAGCTACTTTATCAAATATTAGTAATGTGTTAAACGGGTTAGCTGCAAATAACCATCTACTCTTGTTGGTGAAAAAACAAAATATTTACACACTGTCTAGATTGCTACATTTCAAATTTATTGAGAGTTGTGGATTTATTAACCTGAAAGCGGTTCCAAAACGATATTTTTCACAAAAAGCAAGCAAGTGGGATGTTAAAAATGCTGCGAAATACAGAAGAGCACTTCATTAGAGGCATCAGGTTTATCTTATGTGACTTGTAGATGTTTCGACTTAGACCACCGTTAGCCTAGGGCAGTATAAATATCTCTTGATGTTACAAGAAAGTCTCACATCCTCTTTTTATAAGGTATATAATATCATTGAATGCTAATGCTATTTATGATAGTTAAAAACAAGTAAATATATATAATTTTTAAATAATCGTATTATATTTCTTTAAAATGGAAATAAAGAATACATATACAGTCTACGCGAAAGAAACACTGTTTCTTATTCATTAAATAATACTTGGACATTAATGTGGAAAACACCATACTTGATTGACTAAAATTGATTTTTATATCAGATATCTAAGTCTGTTCCATATGAAAAATGAAAAAGATTTTTTTTATTTTTACAGTTGACACGCAACTGTTATTCGTGTTGCTCCTCTCCAGCTTCGAGTTAGGTCCCCATTGCTGGGGCAGGGACACTATCAGCTACGGTGACGGAGATAGTCCTTATACATTAGCGGTAGCGATGTCTAGGGTATATACGATTTACTGGTGCAACAACATCTTCGTGGCTGGACCGTAATTGAGTCCGGCTCTCCAAGAGTCACTTTTTTTCGTTTTTTACGAGATAAAGCGTACGTATGAACAAGTCGTACGTCTGATGGTCACGTCTACCTATAACAACACAGTGCCACCCAGGACCTGTTAGGCCTTGCGCTGCTCTTGTCACTTTGAGATTTAACATATTATATATGTATGCCTGGTGAACAGCTGACATCATTATCCTTCAAACTTGAACTTTGCAATAGTATCGCTCCCAGACGGTCTCTACAAAAGAGTCCTACCACTTTCAAAAATTTCCGACTGCAGTAGTTCCCACAAGAACCTTCACCCGCCAGGTGGAGGGGCGTGGTGAGGAACTAAGCTCAAAGGTAGAGATGTGGTCTGTTGTTAGCGTGGTTGTATAAACGACGCGCCAGATGGACCACAAACTCCTCGATTGATTCTATGGGGATAACACAGGCGGTCGAGCGGTTATTTCGTTCCTTACTTAAAGCTTTGCTCTAATGATCCTAGGGTTGAAGTGCGACGTTTTGCTGCATCTGGAGCCTGCGCTTTGGCGTGACGGATACCAGTCTATAGTCTTATGTTATACTGTGTGTTGAAATGCAATTAGCTGTATAAATAACTGCAATATGGCTAACTGGCATTCCAATACTAATAGTTAAAAATGCAGCAAATAATATATTACATCATAAATTATAAACAATTCAAAATGTTTCAATTTAGCTTGATCGAAGAAGTCCCATTATCTAAATATAAAAGATTCCACACTTATTTTTTCACAAGGGAACATCCAAAATGAATGTGAACTAATATAATAAATAAGTATTATCAATTACCACATACGTCACTCGAGGCTTTTGATTAGTGAAAAATATTCAGGATTGGTTTAGTTACTCAAAAATCTTCTTTTTAAGACAACATCGCCCAAGTCTCCTTCCATCCACCTTTGATCGTAGGTCTCTTCAACAGCCCTAAAAATCACTCGCTTAACTAAATGCATAGTGACCTTGGTCTTTTATAAAACATTTTCCAGTTGTTAATCATTTTCTTAAACTTGAGCTAGGTCACAAAAATTCATACATAGCTCTATGACAGTTAAACATAAAATAATCTTAAAAAATTATTACAACGTTTGACTATAATGCTGAACCCGATAGACCGGGAGTCTGTTGTTTTTTGGTTTAAAGATTTAATCTCAAATCAAACAACTCAATTGTCTCTAGTTTACACGTGAACTAACTTCCTTTTATCCTATTTTCACATATTAATCTTTTTCTTATTTTCGTAACAGTGCATCAACAGCTTCTGGTTTTTCTCGTTCTTTTTTGTGCTGTGGCTCGCAATTTGCAACAGAATGCCAAGAAGCATGATCACGTGGCAGCTGTCCAACCTGTAGCTCGACTTCTAACATTTGTTCCATTCAAAAGCCCCAAAATTTTGAGCTTCTCCAGAGCATGCCAAGAAACAAAGAGCCCTATTCTGGTATATTGTTGATAGCAGCTTTATAATGAGAAATTCCGACAGTATGGGTTAGTTTATTCACTTTTCAGTCCATAGAATTCAAGAGTCTGAGTCTGTTGACATTAATTTGACATGGCAACTATTTGATGTTATACGATATGAAAACAAATAAAATAATCCAACTATAACTTATCACAAGTGGTAAGACACTTTTGCAGTGTCCACCTGGGTTAGTACCACGGCATTTTCAGTTATTTTACAAGGGTAATATTGCCAGCGTAATTATTGGACGTAGAGATATAACGTCTTAAATCACTGGGTGACGAGCGCGGAGCAGGGTCAAGCATGATCTATATACTAAGTTATATAAGTAGGCGTGTCGCTTACCACCAGGTGCATGACTGGCTCGTCTCGTCACCTTATCCCTTAAAAATATTTAAAAAAATTCTTATTCTCGCGCAGTGCATCACTTTACGAGTTAATATTATATCACTAAGTATGTGTATTTCCTAATAACGAGGTACGGGCAAATAAGTAAGTGGGTCTTACTTAATTGTTATTGATACTCTAACCAACTCAAAAACTATAAACAAAAGCGAGGAGACAGATACAGTCCTAACATTTAAATGAAGGCCCCAATTATCCAAACTACCGGTTAAAAGAAATACAAATTATTATTTTTTTCACTATTTGAGTGTTTTTGGTGGAGAAAAATATCTTGAGTATATGTAAGAATGTCATATCTAGGAAACGTTGGAAAAAATGTATATGTGATAGGTAAATGCAATAGGACATACGAGTACATACGAGGACATGTACAGAATATTGTTAACTTTACTTGCAGCGTCGTAAATATGCTTTAATGCAATTTTCTACTTATTTTGAGATTACGATTGTGTATTGGATAGTGATTAATTTCCTATTTGTTTCATCTATTTGTTGTCATTGAATAATTAATTTTTAAATTGTTTTATCTGTGTCTCAAATTAATTCGGAACCCTTCTGAAATTGGGAACAAGATGGTTAATTTGATGATGGTGAATTATTTGATTATCCAACGCTCGTGACCTCCATGTCCAATGACGTGTGACGTGGTCCCGGAGTCGCATTAAATGGTAGCAATTAAATGATTGGCATGGAGGGGGTCCGTATGCCGTCGTGTTTAATGGAGTTAAATGGCAGCGATGCCGAGCCGATGTCACCAGGTGCTGGCGGAGGACATAAATATCCGTAGGCCATAGGGGGATCCGATCAATTGTGGATCTCGTTGCACTCAATTGAAGCAACGATACCATCAGTTTTTTATTAAGCACTGAAATTATCAAACAGTTACTATTGATGAAGAGAACCGATATTACATGTTCAGAGTAGTTTATATCATTCTCTCAATATATATTTTTTGTTATAAAAATATATTTTGATGGGTTAAAAACAATAATGTTGGCAATTTAAAGGTTTATATATGTAATGTACAAAAACTGGCACAGACAAATAGTGCTTCTTCGGCTATTGATTATCCAGTTCCAGAAATGTTGATTTTTTATTAAAATTGAAATAACGCAACAATTACTTGGTGTACAGCCAACTGGATATTATTCAATGTGTGTCCGCATTCGTTTGTGTCACACTTGACATAGTTGGACTCGTATACACATTTTTTGATGTCCTCGGGTATTAGTAAATAATTAACTGTTATCGAAACTATTAAAAAGCTTCTCACCCTATTCACCGCGTCGAGTTTTTGTTCCCTTTTGTTTGTTTGTATTTATTTGTTTATATCAACAAACAAAAGCCATGCCAAGTACTTTACAACGAAGTAATTTATAACGCATATAATAATATATAATTATAATATGTCTTATATTCAAAATAATATTGAAAAGAATTAAACCATTTTTTTACCTTTGACTCCTAAAAAAAAATTAAAAGTTAAAAGTATACTTCCATTTCAAAATTATTGTCATATATCACAATTTTAGCATCCATCGTGGGTGGTTGTTTTATGGGCACAGACATTCACACGGGGTCGGTGCCCTCATACGCGGGAACTTTTTATGCAGCGATATGGACGAAGTGCTTTCATTCGCAAACAGGTACCTCCTCAGTGAAATTTGTTACTTAACCCGCTAATTTTAACATAACCTGTTTAAAGTTTTATTTACAAACAAAATTGAGAACGTTACGTTTGATTGTCAATATTAGTGACAATATTTAAAAAAATGCTTGAACTTAATGTCAAACAAACTTTTTATATATTTTTTATAGTTTTCCAGTTTCGATAGTTATACAATGCTTAACTTATCTTTCAGCCATGAAATGTACCCTATAATAATCTAATAATAAAGTCTGATTTCATCGTAATCGTAATCTTGTGCAAACCGAGTGCTTCATAAATGTTCTAACTACGATAAGACAGTTTGTCGACGACGTTTACCTCTTGAATAATTCAAATAGTCTATCTTCTGTGAATGTGTTGTAGTTAATTAGCCCATTAAAGTTGTTTTGCAATGAACAATGAGAGCTGTTAGCGAGGCGGCCGGAGTAGAGCGAGAGGCTGTCGAAGGGATGTTGGGCTAGTCGGAGCGGGCCCACGTCGGCGACGGCGCATCGGTTGTCAGGCGAGCACCGCTTAATTTACATTCAATAATCGGCGCAATGGAAATCAGGCGCCAACTCCGCGAGGAATGTGGGCCGCGGCCAATGGCGGACCGCCTGAGCGCGCGCCTCCTACCAGGGCTCCGCCCAAGCCTCCCGCACTCCCCACTCGCCACTCTAAGCAGCTCGCCTAGTCGTCTGCTATCCAAGAGCAAGAACCCACCAGAGCCGGTCGCGCAACTTCCACCCTCGAGCGGCATCGCGGTCTGCATCTTATCAACTTTATGGGCATAATAATGAGCCGTCGGTTTCTTGTCACCATCATCCTTGACAACGTAGACGACATACTTTTTGTCATAAGTAAATCAGCGCATTGAAACACTACAGCGATTGACAGCGAGTCATAAAATGGCCGAGTCAACGGTCCCTGTGACCCTGGGTGTAAGCGGGACAGACGCGCACGCGCTCACGTACGATCCTAACTCAATAAACAATCGTGAATAAACAGTCATTTACATGTACAAAGTGTAGAGGTAAATATCTAAATTAGTTGCGACGGAATCTCCGAATGAAAGGGGGCAAAAAGAGTTAAGGAGTAGACAATTAAGATCGCATATCGTTAAACGATTCCAACGAGGGCATAAACTCGCAGGGTCGGCGAATGCCGCATTTAAGGTGTGCAAATTGCAGTGCGCCCCGCTCGCCGATTTCACGATAGCACTCGCGCATCTGTACTCGCTGATTGCCTCACAATGGCTAATTGTTCATTTGATATACGATTAGGAAGCCGCTAATTGCTTCTGCCACCGCTGCCAATTTGTATCGGTGCTCACCTGCCGACCCCATTCAAATTCTAATGTATGTAAATGCGGTCCCGACCGGCACGTGCGGACCCCTTCCTTTACCTCCCCAGTACAATGCAGACACTTTTCCTCCAAAAGTAACAGGACAAGTTCACACGTCGTAATAATGAACCTTGCTCAAAAACATGTCAAGATTAAATGTTTGAATTTGTTTTTGTTTTTAGGCAAGCTACTGAGTTTATAATCCTTACTCCATCGCTAACCATAATAGTTAACCAAAAAGTCAACTTAGGACGTAAGTTCAAAATCTAATCAAAAATTTTAAAAAAGAAATCAAAAACAACTTATCATGTTTAAAAAAAAACCAAATTTAAAATTCAATAGCAAAGGCTTCATGTTAGATATGCATGTACTTGTTTTGTTTTCTATATGACAAGAAAATTCAAAGTACTAGTTTAGTACACTACTATAATCCCATGATTACAAAGACATTTAACTCCAAACTCCTTGTATTTGACAATATTTATTACTTATTGTTATTCGGAAATATCGCATCACAAAAACGTTTACTATTCATGAGATGGGCCAAAAGAATTAATTCGTATAAATATTTCAAGATGAATAAATATCAACATTGACCATCTTCCAAGAAAATATTTAACAATTACACCCACTCAACAAACCGAGTATTACTTTTCTCAAATTATTTTCATTTCAAGGCGTTTTTGTTCATTTAGGTAATGAATTGACTAAATGAACAAGTCATACGCCTAATGGTAAACGTCACACTTAACCATATCAACACAAAGCCATAAAGTATTTTGATTTGCACCAGTTCACAACTACTTAGCTCTGTTATTGAATAGTATTTTATTAATGTAATAAAGTGACGAGACAAGCTACTCGTGCGCCTGATGGTAAGCGTCACGCCTGCCCATTACAACACAGTAACACACAGAGCGTTCTAGGCTGTGTTGCGCTCGTCATCCAGAGGTATAAGATGGTCTATCTCTTTGCCCTGTAATTATGCTGGCGTCATTACCCTTTAAACTACTGCTTGGGGGCAGAATAACTGACAATGCAGTGGTACCAACTTATTTGGACTCTGCCACTTAGGCCTCAGTTACTTCCAGTAGGCTAAAATAAATATATAAGAAAATAATTCAAATCTATTTCCTTCTGTGAGGCTTTCCGCAATTCTTAAAAAAGGTCAGACTAGTATGGAGATGTACCAAATTGACGTAGGGTATAACAACAAACATAACGTGAGCTAGTCATACGCAGCCGTGACCAGTGCCAGGTACTTTCCTCGCTTGTTGAAGCCGTTATCGCCACTCCCACACCTTATCGCTGTCACTCAGTAAAAATTTGTTTAAACAAGTTGGCTCCGACTATCTTCCCGATAATCGATTACAATAACAGGTTTCCATTAATCCGATGCACTGTTTTCGTTTATACAGCATTAAATCACTCCTTAATGACATTGTATTTACAGAAGTGATTCATTGACCAATAAATCGACGATTGCCAATAAATATTTTACTTTGTCCGGAACCCTCATGGTAGATCGACATTCCTATTCTTTTGAATTATTATATATTTGAATATCGTATTGACTTAAAATAATTCCACTAACACTCTTATTTTTAAATTAAACTTGATCGCTGTAAGATATCCCTTATAGGTTATTTGTTTTTATGTTGTTGTTGTGGTAATGTATTAGTTAAAAATACAATAAAAAATCTAAAATGCAAATTCAACATAAAGATCTATACATAAATTACAATTCCATGTAAACTCCACGGAATTTCATAGTTGATGTTTTTCAACTTCTTTATGGAGCCTAGTGGAAATGACACATGACAACCGTTCTCTTACTCGTAACCAAATCAACAGCTTACGTTCTACGTTTTAATACCTCGCATTTAGAGTCAAGAGAAAAAAAAACGAATTCGTATTTTTTTCCATTCCTATTGAAACTTGGAATGTGTGTGATAATTTGCAAACGCCATATCGGATTGCGAAAGCGAAGTGGGTGACCCATATCGAGGTAGCGAGGTGCCTTATCGGCGCGCGAATAATTCGCCTCGTACGAATATCGTACAGATATGTGGCGGAAATTCAATGGAAATCAACATGCACGCCGCTAATGTAGTTATCTGTGTAAACATGATCGATAGTGTCAGGTGTTCGTTTGAGTTGTATAAAAAATATGTGGGTCGCGGCCGCACCTGCCGACGCCCGCGTGCCCATGCCGCCCTTTGGGCCCATCGTGCCCATCGTGCCCATCGTGCCCATTGTACCCATTGTACCCCCTCACGTACGTCTCCACTCAAACGAATGATACCAATTAGTGGACGTTCAGTTTCATTTAAATTGTGCATTTGTGTAGACATGACTTCATTTAGAGCAAAAAGCCTACAAGAAAACATACATATAAGGGAAATGTGTCAGTTTATCCGATTTAAAAGTTCAGTCTTTTTAATAATAAGCCGTTTTCTATTAATTTAGTTATTTTGTTTATCGTACAGATGGGTACATGTCATTTATACGCAAGAAAAATGTCTATACGTTCATCATCATATAGAAAATCTATACAGTAAGTACAATGTCGGGATATTAAAGTATCAAGTCATTAGAAGGTAATACTAGAGCTAGAACACTGAGAATTAAATATTTTCTCCAACACATTACATTGGAACTAGATCTGTATCGAACGGTTCTTAATGATGTTAGGTAAGGCTTGTCGGTGCACTTATCATATAAAATATTCAATACCAACTCTTTAATTACCTGTTCGGACTGACTATCGATTGGCCAATGCGAAGCATAGTTGAATGTTTAAAAAGAACTTGCTTATCAATTATTTTATAGCTTACCACTTTACCTCGGCCAAATTAATAAATCTGAAATCGCTCTACACTCCCCATTTTTCTAATATAATAGTTTACCGTATACAAATATTAGACAACGACTTCGATTTTCCAATGACTCAGAAAAAAATGTGATGTTATCGTCCAAGATATCAGTGACATGATTCCCGTCGAGTATTTACATATAATTAAATGTCCACGCATTTCCCTGGAATATGACGCAAGGCATAACAACCTCGTAGGTAAAACATGTTTGACTCATAGATATGACCGATATTGGATTATCGCACGATTTGAATATTTAAATGGTAGTGCATATGAGTCGTGCGCGTCCTTAAGTCCGACTAAGATATAGAAATTCGCTTTGCAACTAACGACACTGTATGAAGTGAAATTAGTATTTTACAATATAAAAGAAAATTAATGAAAGATTTATGTCTATCGGATTAAAATACTTCGTTCACGGAGTTTTTTTACTAGATAAAGTGACGAGTCGATCAAGTCGTGCGCCTGATTGGTTTACCACCTCACGTCTGCCCATAACAATACAGTAACTACACAAAGCTTGTTTGGCTCTGTGCTGTGCTCTTCACCCGAGATATATAAGATGGCATACTTTTTTTTGCCCTGTAATTACTCTGGCATCATGGCCCTTCAAACCGCAACACAGTAGTGCTTACGCACTATTGCTTGGTGGCAGAAAAACTGGCCCCAGTCGGACTCTGCAAGAGTCCTACCACCTAGAATGTCAGTTTATTATAAATAAAATTTAAAATTATAAATACGTTTCCTCAGCTGCCTTACAATACAACTTCTAACTAAAAACTTTGTTAAACTTAAAGTATATCCCTGCTTCTATTCTATTATGTTCATCAGCAAGCATCAGAAGCAATCTATCGACGGTAATCGGTTTGTATTGGAGCCAGTTGCAAAAAGTGATCGGTTAAATTATACGATAGATAGAGGCGAGTCCGCGGGCGCGGGCAGGTCGTGTCCGGCGAGCTATTGTGGGCCGGAGGTATGCTAAGCTGAAAAAAACCACAACCCGACGAGAGCCTGTTTAAACAGCGCAATAATTGACTCCCCATAAATATGTATGCAGCGCTCGAGATTTCGATAAAGATCTCATTTCTGAAACTATGTACGCGTACTCCACGGTGAACTCTACGTGTAATTAATTCAGTGCTGTTTACGCACACTGACAGACCAGGACATATGGCCTACTTATGCACATTATTTATGGTAATGTATCATAAATATTAGCGAAGCATAAAAAGAGAATTGTAGCAACAGTGTAAAGGGTAGTGACAATTTATACAAAATTGTTCACCGAACGAAGTGGCGTTAATTATGAGTGGTGCTTTATCTCAGCATAGCTTTTACTGAGCGTGCTTACCTGACTCAAATCCATGATGGTCGCAACGACGGCCGCACTCACGGTCTCTGAGTTAACAGGGTCACTCGCGCACTCACAAAGTCAACGGCACCTGAGCAGCGCAGAAACCGCCGCGCGCTTCGAGCCACCACACGAAAGTAGCGACACATCCCGCACTTGCGGCTATATCTGCGCGACCCAACTTCTACCTAAAGCCGCCGACAGTAGATAACGATGCGGCTCCCACAAGCTTATAATTGCCCTTGTCATAACGTAGAAGATGTTAAGCTTAGATGCCAAAAATTTAAACTACACATCGCACACAAAATTTTAAACTACATTTAACCGAGCGGAGAAGAATTGAAAATTTCTCATCTTAGCAGAGAAGGCCTTGTAACCGAAACTATCGTGTAATCGTACTTGAAGTTGACCACTGTCAATTCAGTTATAAGCACTCACGATGCAATGAAATAAAATCGTTATGATGCACATAAACAAGGTTAGTTTTTAAATAAAACAAATATACGGATTTGATTTTCAATTCCCGACACTTCGTATAATACAGCGGTCATGGTTCCGGGATAGACTGAAATGTTAAACATCCTAATGTCATAATTAACCCAGACTACTAATATTTTTTTCTATGTTTTCAATATGATTTTTTTGAAAAAAAAAATATTTGAATACTAATATAATTATTTTAACACTATACCATTCGGCTTATTGGTTATTTTTGTATCAAAATTTACGAGATGGATGAGATACCTGCTAATGCCATTAATAACCCAGACGTGATTTTTAAAATAAATCATGTATTCCTTACTCACTACTATCACTACAACTATTTTTACATGTGGTAGTCGTGGTAGCTCAGTGTTCGGGCGCTCGCTTTTAATTCAATATATTGATTTTTTCAATGGGTATTCTTTTATAATAAAGTTTAGTAATTCGATAGACTATTAACCCGCGCTAACATAAAAACTATTCGTACCAAGCATAATACGGGACACTAAAAATAAAAAAAAATCTAATTTCAATGTATTATGAAACCACTGAACGGATTGAAGATATTTGATGTCCCTGTCAATACTAATCCCGAGCAACCGCCATTTTGAAAATTAATATATATATTTTATTTAATTTTGATGCAATCCACGCTGAAAGAACAGTTCAAATAAAACCTAAGCATAAAGCAATAGAAGTAATCAAGATAGTGTAAGAGACAACGCATTGAGATCTAATATTAGCAAGGAAAAATAAAGATGTTTGAATATAACATATACAATTAAATCACAGGCATAATACTGAAATCAAGATTTCATTTATAACGGGGCCTTAAGTCAAGTGTGGTGTTAAAGAATATATTTATCTATCTTACGCTAAAATATGAAATACTCTACGAGCTGTTATAAAGCATATGCTTATATGTTTCTTGGCAATTTTTTTTATATAACGATGGTTACTTAATATTTCATGGTTACTTAATATTTCATGGTTACTTTATGAGCCTTTACATTTAATATCCATATAAAAACATGCACTTACATAAATCTTCTTTACATGCATTGTCTTCCATCGAGGTGCACGAGCACTTACTATAGCCTCATCAAGGGTCTTTACGAGAGATCCCCATAGAAGATTCTAGAGCCTATTATAAGGGTTTTTAATAGCTAAGTAATAAACTTCACAAATTTCACTTTTGGTATTTCCGTGTCATAGAATATGGTGAGTTTATCAAAACCAAAATCGTAATACTCCAATACCATATTAGAGAAACATAATAACTCTCAGATTTAGTATTTCACAAAAACCTCTAATTGCTGAATCACATGATGGTTAAAAATCAAACTAACAATTCATGGTATAACTTACATATGAAAAATATATCGTGGCGTCTACACGGGGGGTCGATGACCGATAGTGACCGATATTTACTCAAATAATTGCACCAGCACAGCCGGCTAATTGATTGCTTTGATGTTATAAGTGTGATGCCCACAGCCCTCCCTGCATAAGTTTGTTTGGGTGTCCGTGCCCCTGTTCGATGCCTTTTATTTTTTTAGTTTTAACTGCGCTATGTTAATTTGTCATATTTATTTAATTATAGGAAGACCAGAAACAAACAGGTCCTCACGAATAGTTAATATCTTACAAAAAATATTGTATGCGCGATAACAAACTTCTTAAAAATGTGTTAGTACAAGTATAACGAAATTTATTTGGTTTAATAAGAATTTATATTAATGAAAACACATGACAGTCAATGCTGATGTAATCGAAAAAATTTTAATATTAATCTCTTGAATAATG